>OMKP01021331.1:0-11133 GCA_900302375.1 Bathygadus melanobranchus
TAGCCGTGCGGCAGGAGGATCACCAGCCCACTCTGAAGCAGCCACTTGGCCTCACCTGCGGACCACAGCTAGTAAACACTGTGCTGCCAGAACACACCTGGCTCAGAGAAAGTCTCTTCAATGTAGACGTTTGCCACCGAAGCCCTTTAGACTCTGTGTTTGCATTTTGCACCGGCATGTACTTTCCTTTTGCCGAGTTCAGCTTTTCTAGACGCTAGACAATATAAAACTACTTGCCATGCAAAGTAGAAGCCAGTCCTCTCATCTCACACGAGGGCACGTCATAAAATAAGCCATCAACTCTGTGTTCAGTTCTCTGATAAAGCAAGCGTGTTCATGGTTTACCTCCGGACAGGAAGGTATCAAAGATGATCTGCGCCCCGTTGAAGAAGTCTCCAAACTGCGCTTCCCAGATGGGCAGCAGCTTGGGCTGAGCGATGCTCATACCGTACTCAAAACCTAGCACTGCCTCCTCCGACAGTGGACTGTTACACACCTGTGATACACACACACAAGTACACCAATGTAGCCAATATACTCCCCACAGTGAACTGTTACACACACACACACTATAGCTCCCAGAGTGAACCTGAGCTATGGCCTTAATAATGGCCTCAGTGTTTACATTACATTTTTACTCCTTATGTATAGATATATTTTATTCATTTTGTATACATTGATTTTTCTTCTTATAAGTTTATCTTATAATTGTGCACAGAGGAAATACTTCACTTGGTGTGTGTGTGTGTGTGTGTGTGTGTATACTGGACCTCCAGGAAGCCTTTCTGCTGGGGCTGGATGTGGTTGAGGGGGATGTGCATGTCACTGGTGTTCTGACACACTATCATGGCATGCCTCTGGCTGAACGTGCCCCTGCCCACGTCCTGGCCACTGATGCGGATGTTAAAGCCTGTGGAGGAACAGCCACAGCAAATCATTTCAAGAAGAAAGAATCGACAGAATAATAATTCAACCAACCCTACTCAACTAATCAATGTAGTCATTAATTAACAAACTAATCAATGTTCTGGGATGAGTCTTTACGGGGTAATATACCTTGACAGAGGAGAGAGCCAAACGCCATCGCCTCTGCTGTAGACCAGTCCAACTTGGTACCGTCTTGTATTTTCTGCAACCGAGCCTAAAATATAAAAACACAAAACACAATTCCAGCGATTATGCAATTTGACATTAAGTTGTGACCCCAGAGAACAGAGCTAGGGGGAAAGAGAGCAAGAGGTCTGACCTGCATGTGGGTTTTCTCCAGGTGGCTGTGCAGCTGTATGTGTTCCGGGACCTCCACGGATTTGGCCCCCACGTACTGGAGCAGGGGGACAGGGACCCCCGTGTCCCAGGTGCTGACACTGGCCTGGGGTTCTACCAGGTCCCCCCAGCGGCCCTGCAGGTTGCTGGCTGGTGGGCTGTACTGCGCCATGTTGGCTAGCTTGTCATTGAGCATGGCATAGTACTTGGACTTGATCTCACCGCACTCTGCGTCCGTCATCAGGCCCTTGGCGATCAGCTGGTCCGTGTAGGAGTCCGGGATGCTCTTCCTGGAGCTGGGAGGGTTGACCACGGAAGAGCATCAGCTTTTGGATAAGCATGGTTTTTTTTTGTAAACTTTTTGATATATTGCACGAAAGGAGAAGAGGGGGAACTGAAGGGCTAATCTATTTGAAAGCAGCTATTTGAAACCCATTAAGAAAAATCAGATGAGAACTAGAGCATTCTGTCTCAGGCCGTCGTTTAGCAATGGGCTGCATTCAACCATATCGCATCATACGTGTCTCTGTCCATTGACACCAGTTGTCTTGTTAGTACTTAGAGTACTAGAGCAGAGGGCAGAGAGCACTGCGGCCAGCTGGTGGATGAGGTGGATTGCGACTGACCGGATGATCTTGTACAAGAAGGGGTTGGTGAAGAAGGGTTCGTCCAGCTCGTTGTGCCCCCACTGGCGGTAGCAGATCAGGTCCACGATCACGTCCCTCCTGAAGCGCCGCTGGTACTCCACGGCGAGCCTCGTGGCCTTCAGCACCTCCTCCGCGTCGTCTCCGTTGACGTGGATCACGGCGCAGTCCACCATCTTGCCTGCAAGCGATCAGTAACAGACACGGGTCAAACCCTGTATGAGTGGATGGACGAGGTTCTGATTGCTGGTCAAACGTTTATTATTGGGGCAGAATAGCTTGGTGGTTACAGAGTTTGACACCCATCCGATTGGTTGTGGGTTCGAAACCCAAATCCGGAGAATACCTAGACATTCTTGACATGCTTAACCCCCAATAACATTATGTCTTTAATAAATGTTGCAGCATTTTTTCTCTGAACAGAAACTTCTGCGAAATGAGTAGTATTATTACTCAGATCATGTCCATAAGAAAATGGATGTCCATTAAAGTTGCTTTGGATACAATAATCTAATAATAACAACAATAATCCCATACCGACATCAGAGCAGTAGAGGGAGGACCTCCCCCTCTCAGACGGAGTGGTATACCCCACTTGGTTGTTCACAATAAGGTGGATGCTCCCACCAACTCTGTAATGGGGGAGACTTGAAATGGTGAAGGTCTCTGGGACAATCCCTTGGCCAGGGAAGGCGCCATCGCCATGGACCTGAGAGCAAGAAATGATGACTTCATGAATTACAAACACTTTATTTGTTAATTTGAGAGAAAACTCAGGGCTGGTTTCTAGGCCATTCAGTCACTTGCCAAATGATAAATTAAAATAGAGTTTATCTCCAGTATCCTGTGGGTGTCATGGGGATTTTAATTAACATTTCACTAACTAAAATAGGCAAACACCACCATCTGGGGTGTAGATGGGCAACATGTAATGATTCCTCCTGGTCCAAACGCTACTTTACTCTGGCAGAACAATTAGCAGCATACAGATTGTATAAAGTGTGACTGCTAGGCTACCTAATTACAAAACAGCTGTTTTTTTTATAAACAAAGCATATCAGAAACAGACTTTCCATTTTCCTGGAAATACCAATGGCAATATTTTCTTAAAAACACAAAGAAAATGTGGTTTAAATTGAGAGAGTAGATCATTGTGATGGATTGGAGTGGATTTCCCCAGTGCAAGCAGGAACACTAACATATTACGTACCCCAGGCAAGCTGAGGGGCCCGTACCTGCAGACAGATGACTTTGTCCCCCGGCCGGGCACTGTCCTCAGGTGAGTAGTCCCCTTCCTGCCTGAGCTGCTGCCTGGCTCGGGCCTTGCCCTGCGTCACCGGGTTGATGGCCTCCAGGTGCGAAGGGTTGGGCAGCATGGTGACGTGCAGTGGGTGGGCGGCACCCAGCTCCAGATGCACCGACGAGGTCAGGTGGGAGAGGACGTCGCCGATGGAGGGGGAGTTCTCCGGGAACTCACTCTGGCCGCGTATCTTCCGGAACATGACCTGCAGAGAGAGAGGAGGCAGAGAGGTGAGGAGTCGTTTTGATTTCACCTTTTCCAACGAAACGTTGGTGTTTGTGAAAAGAAATGTGACAGAATTTCATGACATGTGGGCAGCAGTAGCTCAGGAGGTAGAGCGGTTGTCTGGCAACCGGAAGGTTGCTGGTTCGATCCCCGGCTCCGCCTAACTAATTGTCATGGTGTCCCTGAGCAAGACACCTAACTCTAACTGCTCCTGACAAGCTGGTTGTTGCCTTGCATGGTTGACACCGCTAGCCACGATACTAGTCTCTTATAAAAAAGGAAAAACAGGTGAGAGAGTGAGAGAGAGTTAGTTGTCTGACCTCTGGTGGACACTTCAGGAGGCCGGTCAGCAGGTTGAGCCGTCCTCGGTGGGGCATTCCAATAATAATGTCGGTCACTCCGCTGTGGGCCGACTGGTGGAAGAGCTCAGAGAAAAATCCCATCATGCTCTCTGCCCCCTCCCCTCCGTACCGCTTCACAGTGGCGAACTTGGCGCCCAGGAAATGGTCAAATTCCTGCGTTTTGGAGAAGAAATAATATTTGCAATATTCAGTGTAATCACAACTTTCAGAAAGTCTTAAAGTATTAAGTCGTACATTAGCTTACATTATCTTTTTTTCTGTCTTCATCTCGGTGGTTGAGAACTTTCAACCTAAACTTTTGCGGCCTTACCTGGGACTCCAGCATGATTGTCGCTAGCCGCCTCTTCTCCTCGGTGGAGAAGGTTTCCTTCTTGATCTCCTCAAAGCGGTGAGCGAACCACTCCCGCTCCTGCAGGGTGCTCAGATGGCTGGTCTCCACCGACATATGACCACAGTAGGCACCTTCCAAGTACAAAATCACTTCCTCGACCGAAGCCTGCTCCTTGCCAAAATGCTGCAATCCTGTGGAAAGGTTGCAATGGTCATGTCTAGAATTATGAAAAATAATAATGAAGAGATATTTTACATATATTTATTTTATTTAATATTATGTAATTTAAAGAGAATAACACTGTATGATGTAATTTGTAATAATTAATGTAAAAAGGCCTGTATAGATACAGATAATTATAAATTATGTCATAATTTAGAACATAATAAAACGATCATGCATAATATATATAATATACAACATATACAGTACTTTTAAATCGGTAAACCTTTTTTTTTTTTAAATAGATCTAATTACAAGGTGGTATCTACCTGAGGTGTTGAGCTGTCCTTGCAACGCACCGGTCAACATGTCTATCTCCGGTACATTGTCTAGAACAGGCTTATGGGGTAGCAATGGGTTAATTTTAGCAGCCTTGTGTCCATGTGCTCGGTATGCTTCAACCAGTCGTGCAAGACCGTGATCTGAGACAAAACAATACACAAACAAGTAGAGTTTTATTAAAGCCAGACATCAAAACAAACATAGCTAGATAGCATTGATGTGATGATGTTCGCCTCAATGTAACACCAAACCCCATACTACTACAGCGCTATGTCCCGTTCAATATTGATCAACACAGGTAATGACACCAATGACAGCATTTGTGACGCAACAACCGGTAGTAAAACAGTTCGAATGCCTGCTTGAGATCAGAAAAGTAGACAATGCATAAAGGGTTTGAATGGTGGCGTAGACTATCACAAGGGGATACCTCCATATCAACACCCGCTTGGTACAAGCTGAACAACAGCAAAGAAAGCGCCCGAGAGTCTTGCCATCAATCAATCAATCAATCAATCAATCAATCATGTTACTAAATGCCCATACTGACCTTGGTTAAGTGCAGAGACGGAGGCGATCTCCAACTTCTGGTCCCTGTCATGTTGTTTTGGTCGGTAGCCATAAACACCCTTTTCAGTGTGGTAATACAGTCCAACAACCAGCCGACCGAAACCCTGATGACATTTTCTCACACGTGGCAGATTTTTCAATAAAAGCACCGCAGACATGATTTACTAACATTAACAACTCCTATAAATCGCCGGCACAGACTATAGGACGACGGCCATACTGCACACAGACCAGATGGGAGGCTCCGCAGGCATCTAAGCTCATTGGCTGAGAGGTAGCAGCTGTTGTAATCATGTTATAACATCATGTTTATTCATGTGCAAGTCGAGGTATATATCCTACACTGCTGTTTTTTGAGACAAGTGACATGAAGGAGGACGAGTGGCAGAATTTGGATTGGGAATAGTTCATTTAATAGTTCATAGTATCATAGATTGGATACGTGACGCAACAAGTGTGCGCAGCGCCTGATGCTGAACTCCGCCCACAAGACGGGCATTTGTTGCACGTTGGATAAGAACTATTTTCCTTTTTGATTTCTTTCAGTGATTCTTTGGAGAAAACGTGTCGGACGGTTGCGCACGATTTGTTTTACATTGATTTGGAATTAAAGTGGTACATTCTGTCTCAATTCTCCGAATTGCAATGTCGTAATTCGTATTCTCAAGTCCTCGTTTACTATAAAGGACGCTATTGTGGTTTTATTACAATATTAGTTAACCAGGTAAAAATAACTCAAATTAAATACTTTATTTCATTTTGCTCTAAGATTATCCACGATTGTCGATGGAGGACGTTGTCCACCGCTAGATGACGCAATCTCATCTTATGTCCAGGGCTAAATGGCACATAAAGGCGGAACCGGAACCTTGATGCAATTTGCATTTACCCATGTTTCTACTCAGGCTATAGTGCACTATAGACAGTCCTCAGGCATTGATTCTCAAGTGGTGGGTCCAACCCAGGGCATTTTGAGTGAATCACAGAACATATGCTGAAGCTTAATCTTGAAAGAAGCCCATTAATTAACTTTCAATGGCTGATTATTTTATAGTTTAGCCCCAATTGTTGCCTTTTTGTTTGCTCAGTTTTTAACAGTACACAAAGGCACTGATTACTGCAATGTTAATATATTTTTTATTTGGTCATGACTTAATGACACACGAGTCCTGAGGCTAGACCAGTTGAGAACCACCAGCCTAAGGCTCAGCAAAATAAGGCTTTGTGAGGGTGAACTGGGGTTGAATAATGAAACCTATTCAATTCAGATCCAAAGTCTCATAAAACATTAATATAGAAACACATTAACCTGTGGCCATGCATTCCAGTGTGGAATCGTGTGGAATGTTTTGTGCAATCTTAATGTATTTGGTTACCCTTTGCGAAGCATCTTGGTGGGCGGTTCTTTCAGGGACGGCACTAGCTCAGGAGGTAGAGCGGTTGTCTGGCAACCGGAAGGTTGCTGGTTCGATCCCTGGCTCCCCTAAGCTAACCCTAACTGCTCCCGACGAGCTGGCTGTTGCCTTGCGTGGTTGACACCGGCATCGGTGTATGAATGGGTGAACGTGAGGCAATGTAAAACGCTTTGGATAAAAGCGCTATATAAACGCAATCCATTTGCCATTCTTTCAAGCAAAAAATATTCAGAGCAGGGACCCCCAGTCAAACCAGCAGTCTCTAGTGACTAAGATTGTACAGACACACTTTTTAATGCTAAGCCTACAGATTCCCATGCCGGCCATTACTTGAAAACATAACATAAAATAAGCACAATGGATAGAAACAAGTTAGGGAGACATGACACACTGGGGAGGTTTGTAAATGTCTTTACAACACTGGACGACCAAACGGGACCACACAAAGACACATCCAATATTAGGGGAAATGGTTTAATTTGAGACAGAGGCAGAAAGAAACACACCACACGTGAACAAACACTGACCAAAAAAACATTGAGTCTTTCGTCTACACACTCCGATATGGGAAAGAACAGAAAAACTACACAGGTTAAAAGCAAGAGCCCAAACTTAAACAGATAGTTTACCTGCTATAAAACTAAGACAATTAGTTTACTAAACACAAGTTTACTAAATCCTGCTGCTGGATGCTAAATCATGTGGGACAGCATGATACTAACATGAAACTTACCACGATTAAGATAATCCCTATAACCACCCTCTCGTCCCCTCCCCACCCCCGCAACATGAAAAATTAATAGCATAAGTAAATAGCTTTGACACCACCGAGAGGCCAAACCCAAGACCTAGTCATGACAGGCCAAACCCAAGACCTAGTCATGACAGGCCAAACCCATGACCTAGTCATGACAGGCCACATTGAGAGGCCAAACCCCATGACCTAGTCATGACAGGACACATTGAGAGGCCAAACCCAAGACCTAGTCATGACAGGCCAAACCCAAGACCTAGTCATGACAGGCCACATTGAGAGGCCAAACCCATGACCTAGTCATGACAGGCCACATTGAGAAGCCAAACCCATGACCTAGTCATGACAGGCCACATTGAGAGGCCACACACATATTTTTTTCCAAGATGAATTTTTTTCTTTAATTTCCAATATAAAAAGCTTCACTGGTACAAAATACATATGAACAACCAGTATTAGAAATTGGAAATCCTATTTGTCATTTTGTCGTGTTTTTCTTTTTTTTTTTATATCGAGCTGTTTGAAAAAAAGTTGATAAAACAAAGTTTATGTGTACAGATCACATCAAGATGCACCCACTTTTTGGCTTTGATCAAGACAACATCTATGAAACTGTTGGTGAACCATGAGAAATCCTATCAACTATCAGACAAAAAGAAAGTAACAGGGCAAGCTAACTCTTTAACGTTTTTGTTTTTTTTCCTTGGACCAAGACAATATCGATAGATGCAAATCTACTGTACTACTATTTAAAAAGAAAAAAAGCACTTTGAATGATGACAAAAAACAATGTTGAGTGGTAAGATTCCAGAGAATGACATTTTTGCAATGGAAGCCCCTGAAGAGAGTCTCGACCTTCTGATGGGACGTGTAGTATATACACTGTGCTCATGTTTCATTACTAGTAACACCATACCATCGCCCCGTCGAGCTGCTGCAGCTGCCGACGCTGACCACTCGACCAAACAGGCTATTTTAAGTCTTACAGTATGGCCCGATAAGCACGCCCGTTTATGTTCACGCTAAGGTTTGGTTCAAATGGCCCGGTTGCTTTGGTAAAGTGTTACAGTACAATGTTTTTTTGTCTTTTCTTCTTTTACACTCATAACAAGGTTTGACATTTAGACGTTTAGGGTAGTTTATTGTGAATGTACATACATTTGACCAAAAATCATCCAAAAAGGTAGTAGTACATCACAATACACGTTTATTAATAACTCAAAAACACAAGCTTGGGACAGAGTCTTCATAACACTGGCATAAATAGACTTAAAAAGTCGAAACTGCAGAACTCTCTAACCAAGGCCTAATAGAATGTGTAGGCAGTTTTTAGACACATATGGCACTTTGAGTATTGTATTGCATTTGGATAGAAAACCACACTGCAAAAAGCACAAACCCATATTAAAAAGTGAAATCCATGGTACCTTTTTCTTTTAGACATTGGGATACACCACCCGTACGACATAGTGAAACTGGAAGTATCTCCCGTATTTGTGCTTAACTCTGGCAATGTTCCTTAAAAAAAAAACTAAACAAAAAAAGACTTTAAAATTTGGTACCATCTTGGATTTTTTTTTCTTTTAAATAACTAGAAGGAAGAAAAAATCGAACAGAAACGTGTCAGATGATTACAATTGTGCATTTAGTATTTTAATCCCATCGGTGTGACATCAGTACACACAGAAAAACCCTGAGTCGTCAACTTAGTTTTTTTTTTTTTTCTTTAGCGTCACCAGGTACGCGGTATTTGGAAACCCTTCGTCGGGGCGATTGCGTTGCAGCTGTAATTACCAGGGTCAGCGGGTGGCACGACACACAAATGTCTACCCTAATAAAGACTTTTTTTTTTTCCCTCTTTGTAAACCTTGTGTTAAAATGGAATGCATTCGTAAAACCAAAGTGTTCCGGCGAACGTGGTAAGATTCGTTAACTTTGGGTGCTGATGGGTAGTTTAAAACTGAACTCAGAAATAAAAATGCATGCCGCTTTAGAACGAATAGCGTTGCGAGCTACCAAACGTCGAAGCGTGTTTTATAGAAAACTGTGCAGAGGGCCGCGGACCGGGGCTTGTCGCGTCCGAGTGAGCTCTTCTTCAGGGACTCCCATGGGTTGTAGTATATAAAGCATATTGTGTCTATCCAGCAATGTGTGAAAGTGTCATGTTATGGTGCGAATAAAGTTGGGTACCATCACAAGAAAAGAAAAGAAAAACAAAACAATGTATACAAGTTTGATACATGGGCACTTGGCTGCGAAAAAGAAAAATATGTCTGGCGTTATTACACATGAAATCATCTTAAACATGAGGCATCCACACTAAAAACAAAAAAATAAAGAGTAACATCAATTAAAATGAAATTATTAACAAGAATATTCACCAAAACTTGCCAAGACGTACCACAGAAATCTCACAAATTTGTACTTTTTAATGAATGGAAAAAAAACCGACGATGTTCAAGATGTGACCCTTTGACACCAAGTAAAAGTACTTTATCCCCAGAGGGTGAAATACAAAATGAATGCAGAGGATTCTTTTATTACCCAAACTTGAGCGTTATTCTCACTAGAAATGACACTCAGAAGGCTGTATTGATCGAGCAAACTAATTTTAGTCCTCTTTAAAAACTTCATGAACTGAAGAACGCCCGACACGGATGACAAAAACCCCGCTGTTTGTCTGGGTTTCTGTTAGTTAAACTTCTATAGATTCAATGGTATAAAATATAGGTAATCTAAGTGTGCATTTAAACCACAGATTGTCTATTTGTGAATCAGTTCTACAAAGTTGACTCATGTAGGTAAGCATTTCTCCAGCCAGAGCAAATGTACCTTTTATTGTGCCATCAATAGTTCTGAAAGAGGAAAAAGCAAATACACTGGATTTTCTTTTAATAAATGAAAAGCAAAAAAAAAAGAAAATTACACTTAACCTTTAACAGCCTTAGTGGAAATCTTTACACTGCCCACGTAAATGTAGAAACCATTACAGGGCACTGAGGGTTTTTAAATCTGATCTGACTTTCAAAAGTGTTGGAAAGTGGTCATTCGTTTTAGAAGCCAACATATTGCTAATGGCACAAATAGCACCGCTTCATGCCAGTCCCTGTATTCAACTTTCAAGTTAACTTTACTGAGAGAGGTAAACTGAAAGCAACATAAAAACCAAACTAATTTCTTTAAAAAAAAATTAAAAAAAATCCCACAGGCTTTTAAACATTTACAAAAAAAAAAATATCTTAAATGAATTGAGAGTAGGTAAGTTTTCACATTGATTTTCTTCATCACCCTACCACCTGTCACATTTTTAAGAAAAAACAAAAATGCAATATACATGCAGAAATCAGACTGAGCTATAGGGTCAAGGGTCAGTGGGTGGCCAGGTATTGGTCAGGCGGGCTTTAAGAGAGAGAGACACCACAGACAATGGTGGGATGATGAGGCCAGGAGTTTGGCTTGGCTTTTCAACACCATGGAGACATGCTAGGCTAATGATGAGCAAACAGGCATGGAGAGTTGTTCTAAAAGGAAGGAAAAACATAAAAGATAGAGACAAGAGAAAGAACACAGAGAGAGCGAGAGAAAGGAGAGAGAGAGAGAGGGGGGGAGAGAGAGAGGTTAGGGCCACAGCACAAGAACCATTGAGCAATGACTCACAGCTAACAAACAACAGGGAGAAGTTGGGGTACATCCCGCCCCACCCCGACCTAAGGCCCTTGACAAACGACAACGACAACACAGATATTCAAAAGAAGCCAAAACACC
>OMKP01021332.1:6521-18714 GCA_900302375.1 Bathygadus melanobranchus
ACGGGGTCTCGCATCAATGGATTTTGTTAGCAACGGTGGCGCTGGTCACATTCCAGATTGGACAGATGACACGCACGTGATGAAGATCCTTATGATGAATAAGGAAACCATGGATCATGCCAAGCACAACAACAGTGTCATCTGCATGGGGTTTGGTTTAACAGCGACGGCTACCCACGCGACTCAAATACCGGGGTTTTGATGGGGTCAGGCTGGGGAGGAAATTAAATCAAGGGTCGAGGGTTTGGCATCTCCCATGTGACATCAATGAGCACCAGGGCAAATTAATGACGGCGGGGGGGGGCTCATTTGCAAATTTGAATTTCCAATTGATATTTCATTAAAACAGTTTCATGATCTGCTTACAAGAAACATTGAATGGATTAAGCAAAAACAAATTGAACGCCAACATTCAATTGAACATGCACAGTTGGCTCTCCAGTAATGCACAAACGCAAGGCCAAATCCCACTGGGTGATAACGGTAGAAATTACTAGCACATAAATGGCTGTGACATAATATTAGATGCTGCATTTGTGTTTTTCAACCTGGACCCTATTTGTCCATCGTCATGCGTCTAGTGACTAATGCGGACAACCATTTTTGAAATCGGTCCAGTACTGAGCGAGACCGCTTCAGCCATCAGCTGCAAAATGTCTGCAGTGTAAACCTTTGGGGCAATAGCACCCAGTCAATGTAAGTCCTCTGAGAGTACTTGTTTTTGCCACTGACTGGCTGGGATTGGTTTTATAAGTATCTGACAACATTAAGGATCCCTACAGAGAAATACAACTTTTTTTCTTTACCTTTCGCTTGATCTGGTCTGTTTGTCATTGTGTCTAACCAAGACTCACTCAAAGAAAAGTCTCGCTCTGAATCTCACAGGAGTTGAATTGTTGCTGGAAGAGAAGGGTGGAAACGTGAGAGTTGGAGAGAGGAGTGCCGACAGGAGTTTGTTGTGTTGGACTACAGAAAGCGTAGCTCAGTGTTAGCTAAAAGATTTTCTGTCATGGCTGAATATTTAGCTCATTCGGACAACGTGGATGAGGCTTGTGAGATTTCAGAGCGAGACTTTGTTGGACACAATAACAAACAGACCGGATCAAGTGAAAGGTAAAGACATGTCTTTACCTTTCACTTTACCTATCCCTATATGTCTCTGTAGGGATCCTTTCCATAATGTTGTCAGACACTTAGAATAACAATCTGAGCCTGTCAGTGGCAAAAACAAGCCCTTTTAGAGGACGTACATTGACGGGGTGATATTGCCCCAGACGTTTTGTGGTTGGCGACTGAAGCGGTCCCGCTCAATGCTGGACCAATTTCAAAAATGGTTGTCCGCATTAGTCACTTAACTATGGGAAAATGGGGTCTTGGTTGAAGAATCCTGAAGTTATCCTTTAACACACAGCAGGAATTCAGAGAGGATAGTTAGATGAAAGTCAGCAGAGGTCACGTGTCATTTAGTTTTGGAACCAATCGGATACAAAGGGAATCATTAACCATTATTGTTTAAATCATCCCTACATCATCTTCAAGAATACAAAAACTACATTCCTTTTGTAATCCCCACTGGACAATAAGCAGGAGGATAGAAACTAAAGAAAACATAGAACAGCACCAATCAAACACATTGGCCTGTACAATTGTGCCACTGTGTTACACATGATCCTAAGTGATCAATGACAAGTATAATTAATTTAGATTACAAGCCATTTCATTTCTACAGTCATGTCTTTTCTTTTTTTTATACAGATTATTGGGAAAATGTGCCTTTGTCGTTTGGCTCCACTACAATTTTTGAACGCCCTGCCATATGGTTTGGTTTCTTGCCGATGTCTTGCCAACGGTGCTGAATTCAAACTGCGGTGGACATATTTTCCAACTACCGTTGTTATGGAAGAATAGCTGATACAGACAGCTTGATGCTGCAGCAACACTGTACATTTACAAGATCCCTTTAGAATCAAGTGGTTGTGATTCTAAATCTATCAATGCAGCTTTAAAGCAGTGCATACAATTATAGTTTGAGCCTTTAAAACACAAGAATCCTAATGTTTACAGCGTCAAGTGGAAGTCAAAGTTGCACGCTCTAGTTTCCAATCAATTGGAATATTGATAGGCAACATAATTTTTGTCAATAGCAAGAATGCCACGCTGAGTGTTAACACTTCCCTTCCAAGCCTCCATGAGCTGATGCTGAATCTGGGGATCCAACTGTAGGTGGTTTGGTTTGGTTTCATTAGCATCAACTATTTACACAGATGAAACATCAACATGATCATTCCGAAAGGCAAGTGAAGCCCGGTAAATTCACATGGGTACACCCTCGTTTTGACATGAATGATGTGCTCCTTTTATTTTAAAAATCTAAACGTTTAATCACATTCAATACTCTTGCCTGTCCTTGCCTGTTCTGATGCTTGGATGGTGGAACAGACTGATTGGGTCAGATAGACAAGCTAGACATCTGCATGTAAAGGGTTTCTTCGCACATAATGAAAAAAAGGAAACGGGACTAATCAATTTCTATAGGATTGAAAGTAGGTTTCAGAGTGAGATTTTCAGAAAGGCAGGAGAGAAGCATTTAAAAGGAAATTGCGAGTGAATTTGGCAGAGAAATATTGCAAGATAAAGATGAATGACAGAATCCAATGAATTACAAATAATGTCCCGAGGCAGTGGACACTATTGAAATAGAAATCCAAACAGCTTGTCTGCCTTCTAGGTTTTTGTTTTGAAGAAAAGTTATATTTTCACCTAAAAATACCCTCTAATGATATGCCATTCACTCAATGACAGTGCTATAGTGCACTTTCATTCAGAATGAATCTGAGACGTTATGGAGGAACTGTGCAAGAGAGAGCACGAGGAGTCGGGTTATTTTTGTAACCAAAACAATGTGGCCCAACATGGCGCCCACTATCCATCGCATAGGATGACACCTGTAATTTCCCTGTGCACAAACAAACAAAAAAAAGGGCTAAAAACCAAACGAAATAAACATAAAAGGCAAGTGGACAAAAGAGCTGGGGAGAGCATGGGCTGTACCAACGTCAGCCGTAAAATAAACCAAAGCTGATGAGTTTCAAGAGGCTGCAAAACAATACGCCATAACTCACTGGGGAGCGACAGAGGCGCACAGGAGCAATTTAAGAGCTGAGCAGGAGCCATTGTTTTTAGTCTTCTCGGGATGAATCATATTGACAGGTGAGAGCGAACAACGGGAACGTGATCAGTGTTTCAGAACTTTAAAGTTCAACCCATGGTTCTTCTCATCCTTTATGCTTTCAGCTATAGGCTGAAAAAAGGGTCGGCACTAAACACCCAACGAGTAGGACGTGGACCGTCTTTCCACATCGTTATTTCTTAGAAGTTTGAATTGATCATGGGTCGGTGGAGCCACCGATCAGGGCTTTGAATGGCCAGGTTGCCTTTTCACAAGTGCCCCGAGAGGCCCAGCAGATCAGTTATCTCCGTTGGTAGCAACCGTTTTAAAGTCTGACTTGAGTGCAATCAACTCCTACGTCTGACTGCTCACAGTGAGAGTGAGGCATGAATAAATAATACTTATTTTGAAAAGGGAAAAAAAGAAAAGAGACAGGGCATGAGGATGTGGTGATGTTTAACACATCGACAGTGAAGTTTAGTGATGCAATGCACCAGCAATAAAAATGGTGCCTACTTGAGAGTGGACATCGAGTCACATGAAATGCATTTCAATTTATTTTGTATGTATGTGTGCAAATGTACGCGTGTGCATGCGTGTGTGCATGCCTGCGTGCGTGTGTATAAGAAAGCTGTCAGAAGTCATGCATGTTTGTTCTGAGAGTCAGGCATGCACGTTCTTTCATCATGAAACCATGTTTTCTATGTAACTTTGTGGCGGCGACACACTAGATAAGGGTTAACTCTAACTTTCATATGGAATCCATTCAACCGGTTACGCATATGCCCTAAAGTTAAATACGAAGTTCTCTCAGTCATTCATATTTTAATGTTGACTGGTGAATATCAGGTACTACTTTCCAATATATCTAAAAAGGCTTTTTGTTAGTGTGCTGATAAACTACAAAGCCCTGCAAATATGTCTACGGAAAACAGGACAGCTTACTGTTCACAAGATCACAGGAGCCGCATGCTGCTGAAGTTATAAAACACATCATTGTGAGGGTCAGGGCTGGGGCTGTCCTGGGAACTGAGCAAGAATTACTAGGTTTGATGGCCAGGGTCAAGGGTCATAACTTTCGTTTCAGAAGGGTGGGGTGAGCTCTGCGGGATGTTAAAGCTAAACCATTTGCCTTCTGCCTGCACCTCTAACTCCCACTGACTCTTGCCATAAACACAGTCAAACACCTGGAATATAGATTTCTTTCTGTTGACCCCTTGTTAATTTTTTGACCCTGAATGTCATCTCTTACAAGTTCAGCAGTATCAGATCAACAGTACACCTTTCAACGTTGGGTAGGTGTGTACAGGGAGTGATGGAAAGGGATCAAGGGTAATAGGACCCAGTATGGGGTCTCTTACTGGCTAGATAACAGGTTTTGGAGCCAGAGAGTGAAGGGGGCACGGAGGTAAGCATTGAGGCTGATAAATGGTATGCTCCAAGCCTCTGTGTGGTCTGGGTTTATGACGTCCAGTTTATGTAAAGGGCATGAGTTGCCGGTCTTCTATTGTTCAATCATTATACACTCAAGGCAGCACGAGTCAAAAGCATTTTGTTTCTTTGACATACTAGCCCTAGCAAGAAACGTATGCTGCTTAAGGTTAGGGATCGTTTGGATTTTTAATGATACTGGTGCTAAAACGATACCGGTGCCTAAACCAGTCATATTTTTTATGTTTTTTATTGCAAAGGCAAAGAAATGTATTTAATATATTAATAAATACTAGCCCTAACCCTAACTACAATAATTTAATAATAATAGCATTTATAGCACTTTTCAAGACACCCAAAGCGCGTTACATAGTGCTACAATACTAATAAATAACAGAAAAATAAATACAAAGTGTAAACGTCTCGACTTCAGATTCTTTTGCCCATTTCTTGGTTGACTTTTCCCCTACTAGTTGCCCTGCAGGTCAAGTGGCGTGGGCAGCTTCAAAGTAGACACCACTTGTATTATTTAAAATCACAATCTGCTAGTCATTACTAAAATATGGAGTTTGGCGGTTATATAAAGTTATGGGCTAAATAGTATCCAATAGGAAGCCTTCAGTTGTAAAAGATACCACTTCTGTTTGTATTTGAATAAACAAACATTGTACTCGGCACATCTCTCAAAAATGCCTTAAAATGATGGCCCAAGTGTTACTTGGCACCATTCAACATATACACAGTTGGAACATTTTGCAGCAAACAAACATTTTTCCTGAACTCAAACAAACAGTGCTCCGGTTCTCTATATAAATCTTCTACCCTGAATTGGCATTTGAAGGAGCCGGCTACCCACAGTTCTCTAAAAATAAAGCATTTAAGCTTTGTAATGATACTCTGTGTCACAGTGCATTCAGTCGTCACGGGGAGGCATGGCCACTGCTGAGATGCAGTCTGTGTTGTGTTCTTTACTGCTCTCGTTGTGTGGAGGGGGGGCTCTCTCTCCCACAGTGTTATCCATTTTAGACATGGTTTATGGCTCAAGCTATCAAAGTGAATACCAAGTGCATTGTGACCTTGGTCCGTTGATAGATTTGACCTCTATTAGTTTGCAGAAAAACAATTAAAGGGGTCATAAAAGTCATGCGCTGGTTCCATGTTGTAACCTTGATGTTAACCTTGAAAAGGGAATACAGTGCAGTGTCCAGTTTGGGTCTAGGGCTTCAGACGGTGAAGAGATCCACACGGCCGGTAAATAATAATGACAAAAAAAAACATGGGGCCAGCTATTTGGTTGTTGTTAGGTTGAGAGGCTGCAGCGTGATACAGTGTCACAAAGAGAGCAGAGGAGAGGAGCTCCTCCAAATACGCCTGTTACAACAAGCATAAACGACGGCGATAACGATATTTTAATCTGCTCTACCCGCAGCCTCTCATGTACCACGATATGATTTACACATGCACAGCACATTTCTGGCGAGTGGGCGTGGTTTCAGCACCTTCAGCAGACACGCCCCCAGCATTTCAGCGCAGAGTATACTTTTTTAAACCTAATTTTATATACTTAGCGATCTTAATCATTTAAAAATTGGCTGGGTGGCTAATTCATTTCCCAGAACACATTTATTTTAATTTACAGTCTTAAATGAGAGCAGTGGTATTATATAAAAGTGCACTCCACACCTCATCTTTATCAAAGACATACGCTGAATGAGTAGAAGAGTCCCACAAAATATAGACTTCACTTTCTCCCTCCACTTTCTCTAGAAAGACATTTTCCATGAGGTGAAACAAAAACAAGAGTTAGTGTGAAGGAAACCCGTAATAAGGGCATTCCACCAAATTGTCACAAAGCATCTTGCTTGTTCCCTTTCTGTTGTCACTTGTCTTCCTGGGGCATGAACCCTGCTGGGGTCACACAGACACTGAGTGGGCGTTGACAAGTCTCAGTGCACTAGACACAGTGAGGAAGCCCTACACCGCTGCATAAGCAATGTTAGCCCACCTGTCTAATGACACTAAATGGGTTCACAAATGGGATGAGTGGTATATAAGCGTCCTTTCAACTGACGCTTTTGAGGAAAAAAATAAAAGCATTGTTTAAAGCTCAATATTGTTGACAGCTTAATTGTACACACTTCTGGCAACAAAAGCTTGGGCTCGGGGTTCCAAGTCACTCATGACCCCATTCCTCCCAGGGATGACCTTTTCATGGTGACAATAAGCCGTGTGCCAAATGGTTTAAACCCCACCTCCCATCTGGGGTGGCTCAAGCCTGTGAGGTGATTCTGGGAGAGAGGTCTTTTTTTCCTGCATCCCTGGGTCTCCATCTCATCGTATCCTCTACAGGACAGCTGTATGGTAATGAGTGCTTGAGGCTGGGGACAGGCAATAGTCACGACGACTGTTTGGCATCTATCGAACAAGGACCCCCTTTCTCAGTGGCTGGAAACGCATGAACTTGGCTGATTAACTGTTCAGGAAACAGATGACAACAACCAAACTTCCAAAGCAAGCAACAAGCTTATTTTTCTAAAAGTGATTTCACGGTTGAAAATCCCAATTGTTGAACAATCGCTGGAATTACAACGGATGCCATAGATATAACAGAATACTACACATGATCTAGAAAAGCGTTGTAAAAAAAAAAATCTAGATGTAAAGGGCTGTTTTATGGATTAATAGATGGCCACAAGTACCCTTGAGTTGTCAACATTTATCCGAAAAGACCAAAAGTGAGAAATTGTAAGAGGAAGGATTTGGATAAATCAGGGCCATGCAGTGCAAAACATTCAAGCTTGCGTAACATTAAATCAGCACGGCGCTAGACTTTTTAATGCCAGGCCAGCGGCAGGTTTAATCCTGATGCGACTACGATGAAGGACAGGCGAGGGAGGGGCTGGTGGTGGTAGACCCTGTTGCTAGCCCTCCCTCCATCGGTAAACTGTTGCCTGGTAACAAAGATTGTTCTTGCTGGCCTCCAGGCTGCAATACATTGCCTCTGGCTTTATCTGGGGATGAGACTCTTGTTTGCCATTAGAGTGAACCAATCCTGGCAATGACTGCAAGGCCTGCCACCCAGCGCTGAAATCTGCAGAGCATGTTGATGAACACGTCTATATTGGAGTCTGGGAGAGAATTTCACACGTTTTACACAACAAGCATACCATGTCAACAGAACTGCTCATCCTTTCTGCTTTTGCACAAATCTATATTTCTCTTGCTAACACCATATAAATACATAAGAACAAAACAGGCCCAACAAGCACAAATCCAGTGAACGATCCACATTCGTACTGTATGCACCAATAGAGCCGGACATTCACATCACAGCCCTCACAACACAAAAATATACATCTGGGCAGAGCACCAACGGCCTGGAAATAGCGGCTGAAACCTTAAGGCTTTCTGTTGTCCCCCTGCTGTAATGGCCCAGCCATCTGTCTCTTATTCAGTCCGTGATGATGTAGCTTAATTGATATGCAGGGGAGACGTGCATACAACAGTAGGCTTCCTTCCAAGCATTCAGTCAGCCTGAAGTAGCCACATCACCTGCTTTCTGTGTATTGTGCTCACAGGCATACGCCATGCATCAGCACCAAGAAATGCCAGATCGCATTACAAAACAGTTACTGTATATGCAATACTAAGTGGATTAGAGGCAAGATTTACAATGTTGTTTGTAATGCTCAGAAAGGGTGGCCATTATAAAAAAGGGAGAAAATAGGTCCAGTGAGTGTGACTAAAACACTATTTAAACACTCCTATTAAGGATAGTTTAAAAGTTAAGCGTTCCCCTTGAAACTGGCTTAACCTCAGCTCACCACCATTTCACATCACTGAAGTCTTAACAGATGAGCTATACATTATTGGGCACCAGATCAAAAAGTATGGCCTGCAGCCATAACATAAAATGGAGGCTATTTTCAGTCCCTTGTGGCAACTACAAAAGACAAGTGACTTAGCTTACATTTTTGTGCACAGCTGATACAAAATAAAAATGAAATGCATAACAGTGGATTTTAAAGCTTAAAGCCAACAATTGCTTTGAGCCATTGATGCTGAAAATGTGTGGGAATTGGAAATTCGGTCTCAATTTCAAGAAGATTTCGAGATTAGATTGCCAATAGTGTAAAACAAGCCTAAGCATCTTCATGGACAAGATGTCTAACGAGGCAATGAAGAAAAAGTGCAGCTTTTAATTAGAATGCACAACCAATCTCCAGTGCTGACTGCAACACTTTCATGCATCAAACTCCTCTCAGAAGTCCCACCTATTAATTACACTCTTTAAACTACTCCAAATGGGCACTTTTCAGATCACTTTAATGGCCCATTACAGATGTACACATACCCTCCATGTCGTCCAAAAGTAAATTTCATACAAATGACTCCATATTCCATATCTCCATATATAGCTTGCTCTATATTAAAGTGCTTTCCCTGTCATATCAAAGAAGAGCATAATTAATTTCAAGAGGAATATGCAAGTATACAGCAGAATTCCAAGTGAAATTTCACTTTAGAAACTAACAAATAAAACCATAGTTCCATAAATAAATAAATGAATGAATACAGTCAGACTTTATCCAACTTCCAGAAACCTAAAGTGCACTCTCTTTCCAGTGGCTGATCAGATGACCAGGAGCTGATTTGGCTGGTGCTCCTATACAACTGGCTATAAGCAAAAAGAAGCAGTGGCACTTTCTGGCAACAAGGCTCTGTCACTTTGTAAACCCAGGG
Source organism: Bathygadus melanobranchus (assembly GCA_900302375.1). Lineage (NCBI taxonomy): Eukaryota > Metazoa > Chordata > Actinopteri > Gadiformes > Macrouridae > Bathygadus > Bathygadus melanobranchus. The sequence goes on from OMKP01021332.1 coordinate 15,865, forward strand.
ATCCCAGTCTCCCACGGTCATCACAAATTAAAGAGGCTGAACAGCAGCGTACAGAAGTTGTAGGGAGGGTGCGCTGCTCAGGCCCTGAGAAAATCTTAGAGAGGATGCAAATGGGGCACACAAAAGAGCATTTGGTAACTATGTCTTACACAACTTCTTCATCCCTGACTGTCTTTAGTCCTCAGTAGAGAATGAAAACCCAGAAACACTTCATTAAAAATTGAACAGTTGTTCAATGATAGATTCTATAAGAGAAAGTGTCAATGTTCTCTTCAAAGTTAACGTAGTTGTAAGGGCTATCTAAAGCACCTTACAATACGGTGAGTGCACACGCTCTTAGCATGGGTGGCCCCAGTGGGAATCGACCCCCTCACCCTGGCAGTGTTGATGTAATGCTGTAGCAGTTGAGCTAGACAGGACCACTATCAGTTCAATTGGGTACCTCCTAAAAGTCATCTATGAAAGGAAAATTAGAGCACATTGTTGAAACCTCTGAAGATGTATAATAATTTGACATCTTTGAAATGACCTCTCCTTGGGATGGCTGCCTACATTTAAATTGAGCTAATGATACGAAATAGGGAGGGGAAATGACAAGTCAGGCTGCCTGGCTAATCCCATCAGAGTCCTGTCACATTGGCTGATGTTGTTAGGACATGAGGCTGGGGAATCTAATGTAGCCATGGAACCAGGCTCATTGTCATCCATCATACAGCACAAGTGACAATACAGCTTCTTCACATACAAATATTTTATTCAGGAGTATAAAACTCATGTCTGACAATTAGCACTGCAACAATACACCCATCATTTGGGGCATTTTAGAAGCTACATAGCAGACGCTGTTGCCACCATTACTGGATTTTTTCACATGAATATTCTTGAATCGGCATTGAAGTTTCAAGTAGCAGTTAGTTGCGTTTGAAAATAGGCCTACATGTGTGTATGCTTAGCTTGGGCTTCAATTGGGAATTCATGTGAATATTTTGTAACTATTTTGTATTGTATTTTTTTTACACTAGTTATCACAAAGCAATTTAAATAAATCCATGGGCGCCTTCTCCTCAGAGTGCATATGATGAGTTCATTATTAATAATTAAATCTTCTCCAATCAAATGGGTTCGAGTTTGCTCCCTTTTCATTTGTTTTGATCAGACTCACTACTGTGCTGATGGTGTGCAAGACCTAGGGTTGATTTTCCAGGAAGCTGACCAGTCATACAGTTAATGTGACCGGAATAATTTATCAAAACCTATGTAAAACCAGACCCCTTTTCATATAAAAACCGTTGGATGTAGGTCTGGCCCATTAGGAGGAGGGTTAACCCACCAGTGTGTATCCAACCCAACAGGCAAACCGGAGTGTTTACCAGGTTGTTGCTTTGGTGTAAAATGTGAATACCATGCTCTCCAAATCCCTAATATTCAGAGGAAAGAAGATTGTAATAGTAAGACTATGTGGACTACAAACCACTGTATGGAGTCTGTGTGCACACGATCACAAGCGTGTCATCGATTTCCCACTTTGTATACGTTAATGAATCCCCACCAACTGCTCGATTCATCCTTATTAAAAGTAGAAGATATCGATCACTTTGTTATACTGTCTTAAGGAGGCGTGAGGATTGCTAATCAAAATGCTGGCTCACTGGGGAATAGCATCGGGGTAAACATTCAGTTCTAGGCCACTCAAAACAAATAGGGCTAAGCTGCTGGGGGATTCAGGGATCTGCGATGGGTGAAGTTAAGAGTCTTTACTTTTCTCTAACATTATATACACTACACATTTCCTGCACACAAACTACGAATCCTAAATCAAAATACAATAAATCCGAATTCTGTCATTGTGCCATTTATTTACTTGTTTAATGTGCTGGCATCAGAGTTAATGGTGTGGAAATGAAGGCTGTGTCGTGATATATCACAACATATAGCACGCTACGCCACCAAGCTAGTGCCGAGTCGCTAACAGCTTAGGTTTGACTGTGATGAAAGTTGCCTCAAAGTGTCAGTTGCATCATCAAATATTGCAATGTTGGCCATACTTTGATCACAGAAATCACACTGTGCATCACAAACTGAGTTTGAATTATTGTACACACATTAGGACTTGGAAAAACAAGGCAATTTGTGTCGGGACCAAGACATGGCCTTATCCGAGGCTCTGGGTGTTATGACAATATCAATTCCTCCGTTTTGGCAGTTTGTCAAACACGAGTCAGCAGTGTTGTACCAGTGTCCAGAGAAAAGCAGTGTCAGTACCTTAACAGCAGGCCTGTCTTTTATGAAATAAAGGGGGGCGAGGACCTACTGATAACCTATTCTTAGAGAAGACAACAGAAGCTGGCAGAAAGTGTGTGGCACAGGCTGGAGGCAGAAAGGTGACGGAGACTGAAAGGTGGCTTTTGAACCCACGTTGTCATGGAAAGTTCACACCACTATGTGCCACCCGAGTTGTGACTCTCCTATGGAGCATTGTGCGGTGCACTGCTCGTGCAGGTGGCCATTCTGCCGTGACCCAGCAACCTATACCTATGTATGCACAGTGCACACCAAAGGGTAAAGGAGTCCTTTCAGTGTTTGGTTACAGTATGAAAGGGCTATTATATTGCCTTTTTACTATTTCTATTCACCTAGTCAATTAGCAGATGCTTTTATCCAAATACTACCCATATATAATAGAAAAATCTGACATTTAATCAATCTGCACTGTGCCTTTGTCAGCTACATTTAACACGTGTGCACAGCACTACTATGACTGAATACCAGTGAATGAGGAATAGTGCATTATGCAGTAGGTTGGGTCCAACTCTGACTAGGAAGGTTGAGTAGGGTGTTGACATGGGGGGG
>OMKP01021334.1:2049-16707 GCA_900302375.1 Bathygadus melanobranchus
CTGTCAAAATAATCACAATATGGTTTTTTAACGATATGGTTCTAATTAACCGTGTGCATGTAACATGGTCAGTGTGACACACACACACACAAGCACACACACACACACACACACACACGCACACACACACACACACACACGCACACACAAGCACATCCTCATTTCTAAGTCGTTTTGCATGAAAGCATCTGCTAATTCCAATTAAAATGTATAAACGTGTTTGTTGTGAATCTGTAATCTTGTATTGATCTTGACTGTATGTTGACAGGATTGCAGATTCATATGATTTTGTGTGACGGATATTTTCACTTTAGATTTGAGCGACCAGTCCGTGGAAAGAGTTGAAACACAAAATAATAAATAATTAAGGAGACAGAAGATAGACTGTTGACTGACAGGAACGAGCATTTCATTCAGAATAAAAGTTACATTTAAGTCAATGAGCAGAAAGGTTGATATAAGAATTGACAACGCACTGTATCATAATAAATACTATGAATATTCTTATTGTTCCTAATGTTGATTTCAATCAGTGGTGGTGTATAAGTGATAATATCAGCAATTGTAGTAATGTAATTTAAAGTCATTAAGTTGACTTTTCATCAGGGATTTTTTTTGACACTGCTAGCAAAAAGATCACTCAATGAAGTTTCAACATTGCACAAATAATTAAATCTGGAAATGAAATCTGTAAATCAAGGCCTTGTCTAACAGTAAGTGAGTATTCTCTACTATTACATTTACATTTAGAGCATTTGGCAGACGCTTTTATCCAAAGCGACTGACAAAAAAGTAACACATTTCACTTGTAATCAAACTATCACGCCAAGGAGTGCAGATAATATTGTTTTTGTTTCAATGTAAGAACTGTGGGGACTTCAGAATTCAGTCCTGACCTCAGGACGATGATTCAGGATTCAGTCTTGACCTCAGGACGATGATTCAGGATTCAGTCTTGACCTCAGGACGATGATTCAGGATTCAGTCCTGACCTCAGGACGATGATGAAGGATTCAGTCCTGACCTCAGGACGATGATTCAGGATTCAGTCCTGACCTCAGGACGATGATTCAGGATTCAGTCCTGACCTCAGGACGATGATTCAGGATTCAGTCCTGACCTCAGGACAATGATTCAGGATTCATTAACAATCACAGATCATTGGATTCATGGACTTCATTCACTTAAGTGGGCCGGATATTTTTGCAAACAGGCCCTTTGCACAACTTCCATTTTTGTTAACATGATCTGTTACTGATACTATATAGTTGTGGTTGTTTTTATGTTACGCTATGTTATAGGTTAGTGTTATAGGTTGTGTGTTGTGTGTGTGTGTGTGTTGTGTGTGTGTGTGTGCATGTGTGTGTGTGTGCGTGTGTGTGTGTGTGTGTGCGTGTGTGTGTGTGTGTTGTGTTCAAAGTTCAGTTGATCTCATTGAGCCTCTTCCAGATGTCAAAGGAGGTCACAACCAAGACAACATCCTCTGTATTCCCTTAACCCAGAATTTCTTTCATCATTTAGTAAAGATACACTTTCTTTTCCAGACTTTACTAGATTTTTTCCAATCATTGAAAATTCTAAAGGCAAATTAATTTGCTTTTGAGTGTTAATAATGCAAAATATGACCGCACACACGCGCACACACACACACACACACACACACACACACACACACTACTGGCAGAAGTCAAGTGCAGTAGATAGCATCATCAGTGTTATGGTACCCGTACATCAGGATGTTTTGGGTAAACATCGCCATGACGGCCGTACAAACACCAGAACGCTACACACCAGTGTTGAGTTACAGGTCCGATCGACACGGGTGTCCAGCGTAGGAAACAATGTACCTGACAAAGTGTTCAAACCGCTGGTGAACTGAATTCATTAACTGAAGCTTCACGCCAAACCTTTGGAGCGAAGCCTGGATGTCGTTTAGTGTTTGCTGCAACACTACATATCCCAGGGTGAGGTCAGGCGGCAAACAACCCTTCATGAACTCAGTTGACAAGTCAAAGGTCATTACAGGCTTAAATGTGTGAAGCCGTTGAACAGGATCGGTATGTCATCATGAACTGAAGACAACGTTGTCTTTGAAGGTTCTTAAGGTTGGATAAAACAACATTATATCATAACTTATGTATACCTTCTACATTGAAATACTGGAATACCAGGCAGTACCTTTAAACAGCCTGTGTGTGTCAACATAAGGCAGACAATGACAGAAATATGACAGAAATATGATGACAGGAATATTACAGAAATATCAGACAGAAGTCAAAGTGTATTGACTATTTATCATACAATAGATCAAAATGGCAGTTTGAAAAGATAACCTTACCTGTCACATGGTCATTTTAAAACCGGTGTGTGTGCCTGTGTGTGTGTGTGTGTTTGTGTGTTTGTATGAAGTGTCTGGTGTGTTTGTGAGCACACATGTTTGAAGGAGGCAGGAGAACATGGAGGAGGAGATAGAGGAGGGAGGTGAGAGAGAGAGAGAGAGAGAGAGAGAGAGCAGGGGAATGAAGAGGTGGTTTGTGTGAGACAGTGTGTGTGTGTGTGTGTGAGAGTGAGTGGGCGTGTGTGTGTGTGTATCGTGTGTGTGTGTGTGTGAGTGAGCATCATGTATGTGTAAGTGTGAGTGAATGTGTGTGTGTGTGTGGGTTAGTGTACGCACACACACACACACACACACGAGCACAGGGCGCAGGCGTGGGACTCCTCTCATTCAAACAGAGCCTAATGTACTGATAATTTCCATGCCATGTGGGTCAAGGCGTCCGACTGCGTCTCATTCTGTTTCTCGTCAGCTCACTGACACAGTGCTGGTCGTCGTGGTAACAGCTTGGTGTGGAGCAACCAACACCTTAACCTGGAGACAGAAGACAGCACTAGAGACACATTTGCTGACTCTCCACATGTGTTATCCAAAGTTGTATCATGATTTTTTTTTAGATGTCTGCCATTAAGGAGCAGGTAGACAATGACAGAAATATGCTCAAGAAATATGCTCTTGCTCAAGGATGCCCTGCCTATAGGTAGACTGTGGACACTGGGGTTTAAGCCCACAACCTTTTTGCTGTCTCTTGCTGAAGGAGCTTCTCTGTCTGAGAATGGCCAGGAATTTGGTCCTCCTGCTGTATGAACTCTAGTTTAACCCGTCCGGGTCACCTGCTATGTGGTCATGGGAGATTGTGTAATGGTAAATGGACTGCATTTATAGAGCGCTTTTATCCAAAGCACTTTACATTGCCTCACATTCATCCATTCATACACCGACGGTGGTGTCAACCATGCAAGGTAACAACCAGCTGGTCAGGAGCAGTTAGGGTTAAGTGTCTTGCTCAGGGACACCTCGACAATTAGCTAGGCGGAGGCGGGGATCGAACCAGCGACCTTCCGGTTGCCAGACATCCGCTCTACGCCCTGAGCTACTGTCGCCCTATTGTGTGTGGTTGATGGCTGCTTAAACCAGCCACCAACATTTGGAGGTGTTATTTGGTGGTGCATTTTTGAATGGTCCTCACATACGTCCACTGGGACGTTGATATCACGAGGGTTAACCCATGTGGGGGGGGGGTCTAAGTTCTGGTATAATGTCTGGTCTAATGTCGGGTCTAATGTCGGGTCTAAGGTCTGGTCTAAGTTCTGGTATAATGTCTGGTCTAAGGTCTGGTCTAATGTGCTTGACGGATATGTGTAAATGTCATTTGATGTCTCCGTTGCACCTGCTTGACAGCAGGTCATCGTTTGCACAGGAAGTGTCGATGCAGAACAGCCCGTGTGCTTTAACACATGTGTACGTATCCAGATTCACACCCTCAGCATCTCTGCTCAGTAACAACTGCTGGGTAACAACCCAGTTTACAATAACACACACACACACACACACGCCCATCACTTAATGAAATATACAGTCGTGAATGTCGTGGAGGGAGCATGTGTGTGCGGTGTGTGTGTGTGTGTGTGTGGTGTGCGCGGTGTGTGTGTGTGTGTGTGTGTGTCAGAGTCAGACAGAGAGCTCGTCATGACTGTGCGCGCGGGTGAAGAAGAGCTGGCGGAGACGATGGTTTGGTTTCATTACGTGGGGTGGAGGCGCGGGAGGGGGGCGACCGAGTGAGAGAGAGAGAGAGGGGTTAACTTCCCGGTAACCTCAGCCGCAGCCCCGCGACTCTGTATTGCACCTCACTCACGGAACTACTCGTCAGGGACTCACCGCTTCTTCTATCGTCACTTCTTCACGTTGAAACCTTATTTTACTTTGTTTTCATTTAGTTTGACTTCTTTTCAGTTTGTCTCATGAGATTACGATTTTTTTTTTCCGAGAGAGACCTGGACATTCTGAATGTTCTACTCTACATATTCTACAATATATTTATTTAGATATTTTTTTGGACTTTGTTTGTGGCATGTTCATTGTTTAAATATAAATAAAAAATATAGTAAATAGTATATAGTTTAAATAGGGCCAGAGTTTCACACTGGTAAAAAAACCCCACTTTATCACTTTATTTTTAGTCTATGAATCATTCTCTCCTGTGACCCCATATGCATATCAGGGCCCAAGTGGGGCCCGCACCCCAAGGTTGGAAACCTCTGCAGTAGTGTATCGCCCCTTAGAAACAACCTGACCACAATATCTTTATATCTTCACAAATGTATTATAATGTTGCAAATAGAAACCCCCCCCTTTAAGAAGCCGTGACAGTAACAGTATTTGTAATGTGATGTATTTGCATGTGAATTACCAGAAATAACGCCTTACAGTGTCTTTTGATTGTTATGTATGCCTACGTGACATGTTGTTCAACTCAAATCACAGACCATGTGTTGTTCCTACTGCCTACCTACGGCAGTAGTAGGAGGTTATGAAAATGAAATACAACTTTCTTCAGTCTTCAGTCACGCCAAGCCAAGTGTAGTAAATTAATGCGCCCATGAACACATGTTGTTATTATGTTTATATTATGTATATTATATTTTTCTTTGATCGCGTCTCATTCTGTTTCTTGTATCAATAAACTAAAGATACCTGTTCTCAAATCTGTTTTTAAAAAAAATCTCTATTTAAAAAAATAACAATTATCTATTGGGAATTGTCTTTATCCCTTCAAAGAGAGTTAATCACACCAGAATCAGAATCAGAATCAGAATCAGAATCAGAATCAGAATCAGAATCAGAATTGGGTTTATCGCCAGGTAAGTTTACACATACAAGGAATTCGTCTTGGTCTGATGGTGCATACAGAGGAAACAGGTCAAAAATATCAAATAAAGAAATTCACTATAAAATACACTATATAAATATCTTACAAAATAGACAAAAAAAACACGCCAGAGAATATGTGCAAATACTTGAGCTGAAGTGAGATGTAAGCGAGCCAACATAAGAGGTGAGATTGTATATGTGGTTCATTTATACTCACTTAACTAGCAGGACACTTAACGAGCAGGACACTTAACGAGCAGGACACTTAACGAGCAGGACACTTAACGAGCAGGAATCCAGCAGGACACCTACCAAGCAGGACACTTAACAAGCAGGACATTGATGATGGTGACCTTGGTACTGCATGGTTTGTTCATCTTCATAAAGACAGGATTGTTGGATAGACCAAAGAACGTAATACAATAATACTTCTATGTTGGGGTAAAGAACTAATTCCATTTACATTTAGGGCATTAGGAGGATGCTTTTATATTGCTCAATGTATCGCTGACATTACAGTAAGATTTGAATAGAACAAGTTTCAAGCACTCATGATTGCAAGGTTAATAGAACAAGTTTCAAGCTCATAATTGCTAGAACAGCAAGATGAGGGGATAAGATGCCAGAGGGGATGGGATTCAAACCTGGTTGGGTAAGTGGGAGTGGGTGAGGGAGGAGAGACGGTGGCGGGTAAGGAGGGGAGCTACGCAGAGTCCAGGTAAGTCTTGAGTCTCTTGCTGAATCATAAAATAAAATGACTTTATTATTATTATTAATGAATGTTTTTCTGAATGTTTTTCTATCTGTATCTTATGGAATATAAAACCATTGCTGTACCCATTAACAAATATATGAGATAACTCCTAATATTTATTATTTTTAACTATTTTTAATAACTATTTTTAAAGAATTAAATCAGACTTCTCTTCAAATGTATTTTCTTTCGCTTTCTCTCTTAGAGAAATAGAGTTGAAGCGCACGGTTACAACATTTGGTGAATCTATTTCCTGTCACTCTTTCCTCTGTGTTTTCCTGACATTGACTCAATTTCACAATAAGACTCCCACCCTGATCTCCATTTTAAACCATTTGAACAGTAGAAGGAACATGGGAAATTTGAGAACTTGAGACTTGGTTGAATAACATTGATAAAAGACTCGACTGGACTTGATATTCATGACTTGAAACGTCACTTAGACTTAATAGTAAAAAAGTATTTGCATGTGAGACAGATGACTCGAAGGAAATTAATATTTGCATTTGTATATTTGCATTTTTCTAGATGGGGTAATTTGACTGTTATTGGGACATTTTTGAAACGTGAGCGATTTAATTGCATTTTAGCGAGACTATTGTTTAGGGCCGACTTGTGACTTGCTTGACTGATGCGGGGACTCGACCTCATTCATTCTCATCACAGTAACTTAAGACTTGCACAGACTTACATACTTACTCCCACCTCTGCTATTTAGGGATATTGTTTTGTAAATTGCTGTCTGTTGTTATTTTTGTATGTTTTAATGTGAGCCCTGTCAAAGACAGACTAACCCTTTTCAGAACTTCATGTTCTGAAAAGGGTTAGTCTGTCTTTGACAGCTCTCTCTCACTCACTCACTCACTCACAGTTTTTCCTTTTCCAGCCAAAAGGTTCTGGGTTCGAATCCCAATGTCCACAGCCTAACCATCCTTGAACAAGAATAATCCCGTCTGCTTAATGGCCTGTATCTAAAAAAGATTGACCGTAAACTTTCTGCTCAAATACTAAATAGTAATGTAGACAGTGACAACGAATAGTAGAAGACAAAAGTCCTTATTGACTTCCACTGTACCCACCCTGTTTCTGCTCAACGGAGGGGGGAGGCCTCAACACGCCCGTCGGCCTCGTCCTGCAGGTAAACATAGAGGAGATGATGGTAGAGAACACAGAAGTGGTAACATAGGTGTTGTGTTGCCATGTCTCTCATGTAATAGCAGAACAACCTTCAATTCATTAAAACACAATGCAACACATGGTGGAGAGAGAGAGAGAGAGGAGTAAGATTTTATTGTATGTTAGCCTATTATAAAATACTTTGTGCTACGACAATGTAATTGTTTCCCATGTCAGTAAGGATATTTGAAGTGAATTCAGACACTAGGCTACGTTTTTTCCATTTAGTTTAGCAACTGTGTATTTAAATCAAGAACGGTTTTGTCATCAGATCTCTTGCTTTTAAATTACGATACAAAACTCCATTGCCATTTTGACTGTAAAAGCATTGTGTAGACATATATATTGAAATAGGTCAATCTATTTAATAAATGATTAATAAATCCAGAACACACAAACATACTCCAAATATATGTTTATCTCCACCTATGAATACATAATGTAAACGCATCTTCACTTCCAGGGTCAGGGTGAACAACAATGTATCTAAGAAGTTAAAATGCAGTTCATTATACTATAATAAACAGTTCAAACCCCGTAGCTGAGGCACACAGACTTGTTCAGTCAGAGGCCTCTCCTTGACAGAGTGCTTGTTGCGCTTTCAGACCACTGTGAAAGACACGTCAGAACCTGTCTGTCTACCTACGCTCCGCAATAAATGTATGCCCTGTATTCGTCTCTGATGCCATTCTGCCAATAGTCCGCTCGCCGTCTTTCCCCATAGACATAGACAAACTCACGACAAATACAGATAAGTGTCAAGTTCATCAGGCGGGCTTCATACATAAAGTGGCTTCCTGTCTCCCTCTAGTGGATGTCATCCGCAATTACACGTAAGTGTTATATTATGTAGGCCTTTTGTTTCATGTTTCAACAATTCATAGTAAATACGTATTTTCAGCTGAATTATTGTCGCTTGGGATACACGTTTGCATACACATTGTTACTTTATTCCTACGCTAAATAATGCTTTATTGTACAGAATGTTTTAAGCCTGAGCTGGATGGGACATAGGATAGTTATTTCGATGAGTCATTTAAAATGTTTCAACATTTGCAATACAGTATGTATGTCAGATATTGATGTGCAAAAGTGTTAAAAAGTGTAATCTGATCTAATTATCTATTGCTTAGAAGTAGGCCTTAAGGCGGTGTCGTAACGTAAGGGCTATACAAATACAGTTGACTTATTGCCTGTGGAGGACAGATAGACGATTACAATTGCATAGACGACTTCATTAATGCGATTACCGGTAATTTGACCGTCATACTTTGTCGTGAAGCTGTCCATTAAGATGATGCAAAATGTGCATGCGTTAGTAATGAACAGTAAGCCTAATGTTTTGGAAAAAGGACGCAGTCTCTTGGCACATGGTTATGACGAGTTGCTGTGACCAAGGCAACAGTACTTGTTCAACTGGTCTTTGTAATACAATGTCTGTGGCCCTGCAGACGTGTGTGCAAGTTTAGGCCTATACCTTACTTTTGTTAGATACGGAACATATAATATTGTATATGTCGTGTGCAGACATACAATGTTGCTAGTAGGAGAATGTTGTTTTTATATTTAAATCAACTTGCTGTGATGAACAATTTGCATGTCCCTACACTGGTGATTTAAGTCAAAGCTATCTATCTATGGGAAGGAAAATGACAGGAAAAACCCCCCCCCAACATATTACAGTCTATTATATATGCATGTACAGTAATACCATAAATATACAATATTTTATTATTGTCGTTTATGAGGCTCGTTTTCACGTTTTATTAGGCAATGAACTGGACATACAAAAGACAATCATTTAAAGCAGTGGAGATTGCGTTGCACAGAAGCGTCAACGCGAGCAGGGGTGCGTTCGTGTCATGTGGGATGGAAGACAGCGTTCACAATTTGCGACTGTCCAAGGCCATGCATACGTGTATTATTAAAAATGTTCCGGTCAGTATCGGATAACCCAAGACGGAGACCACCCAGTTTAATGGCACTGCATTTATCTTTCCAGCTTGTCTTCTATGTGAAAACAGTGTGAATGATTAAAACGCCGTATTTGCATTGAACAGCGAGCTTCAGCCACTGACTTCAGCAGACATGAGGCGTCCATTTATGTGATTTCCAGTCACTTCTATGCTGTTTACCGCCTAGTCGGATTATATATCGGGACCTTCCAGAAAGATGGGCCTAATACATTCCATTGTAATTAATTGCCAGTTGAATAGTGACGTGTACAGTATTTACAGATCGGACGATTGCTCAACTTTCCATATGCTTGAACGCGGCATTATTTTTTTAAACATGAATCGCAAAACATATAAAGTCATACAAACGCACCACATGCCAAACATACGGCAGCAACACTACACAAACAAATGAACGCTGCGTTCAAGACACACGGGGAGTTGCCGTAAATCCCACCTTCCTACTTGTCAGTGTGCGAGGTCACGTGGTGTGCACACGGGCGGCCATGTTTCCGAAACACAAACAACAAGAAGAGTAGCGACTAGCGAGCCAGCAGCAGACCAGACACCGACACGCAGCAGCGAGCGACGAAGGAGGACGAGAAACAAACACGCGAAATACGAAAAAACAACAACAACAGAGCACGACTTCGTCGAAAGTACGATTTTGTGTGTGTGTGTCGAATGAAAACGTTTACACAGATACAAGAGACCCATGCATACGCTTCCGTGGCTGTAAACGCGCCGCGCAACCGACTTTCGTAGCTGAAAACAGTGGAGGAGGAGGAAGAAAAAAAAAAAGAAGGTAAGCCGCGGTTCCTCTTTGCAGCTTGCGCGCTAGCGCTAGCCGCGGAGCTAACGCTAGCCGCGGAGCTAACGCGCGGGCGGGTTCGCCGTGTGCGCGTGTTGCAGAACGCGATCGTGCCCGCAAAGCCGTTGGATTCACGTCGTGTTTGACGGCGCGTGCGAATAAAAAAAACAAAAAAACAACGAGGCCAGTAGCCCGGCGCAGCGGATGGTCGCCTGTCCGCGGAGCAGGCCAGGGGCGACGGATCCACACACGCCGACACTCCGCCCCCCTCCGCCATATCGTATCTCGGGTCATTTGAACCTGCTGCTGCTGCTAACGATGCAGCGCGAAGGCCTTTAAAAAAATACGAATTAAAAGCACCACGGGGGAAAACGTCATTTTCACGGTGGCGATCCGTTGACGTACGTACGACACGACGATCCGCGGTGTTGATTGCCGTAATCTGTTTCGGGCGAAAAGTCCGCGAAGTCCCGCAAATCGTAATCGGTGGCCGTCGACAACAACAAATGCGGTTGTGTAGCTTCACCTACGTCTAATATGATATGCTGATTGACATCCGCTTATCTGTTTGGTTGTAATAGCGTTTTGCTCCTTATAGAAGGAGCGGTAAATGTAGTGTGCAGTAAGCCCCACCATGTTGGGTGGCGTTAGCGGCCCGATGCGTAAACATGTGCGCAATTTTAAAGAACTTCGGCGTGTTTTCGTACTCCTCGTCTGGTGTTGTGGTGTCTCATTAGGAGTCGGGTTCTAGTCCCAAGCACACCGTGATTTCGATCAGAGGATCATTTCTGCAGGAATGTTTTGGTTGAATGTTAGGGGTGTGGCGCTGGATCCCTTTTATTTTACTTTAGAAATGTACGTTTTGTTTGTGTTTATGTTTACAATGGCGGGCGCTACACTACCGTATTAAACAGTACGTTGGACCAAATGCTTCAACGCATGCAAAACCTAATCATTACAATGACAACAATAATATTGTAATATGTGTTATTGACATTTCCGATACATTTATATTCCCAAACACCAAATTTGTTGATCAAAAATGTATCTTGTTATATAATAATATGAATGGGTAATCAAGTACTTTCTGAAAAATCAAATCCTCCAATTGTACCCTTTTTAACGTAGAATAGTTGTGTTGTGGGTGTTTATCAGACCTTGTATGCATCTGCCCTATCGATGCGTGTACCTAACATTTGCATGACACTGTCAAGTCAAAACGGTAACTCAACATCTGACATTTTTCAGTAGCGGGCCCTAAAGTGAATGCCTTAAACTTGTTTCTGTCAAGTGCAGCGTGCACAAACAATCAGATCAAATTGGTCTGTATCTTGGTGTGAGAAAATAATCGCTCAAAGCTAACAGAAGAGAAAATCAAATTACACAGCCTTGGATATTTGGATACGGGCTGGGTGCCAAGCAGTGAGTAAAGAGTGTTTCCCCATCAGTTCACCAGGGGATTCCTGGCCTCCTACCAGCCCAGAGTGATAACTGTGCTTCGCCATTGCACATGCCAAAAACCTTTTATCGTATCAGATGTTAAAATCTGTTTATATTCGTATTTATTAGCACAAAAAAGTCGTGCATCATACATTTGTGATATATGAAAACAAATGACAACAAAACCACCGAGTGGCTGCATGAAAAATGTACCTAAATGTTATTAATGAACTGTCAATATATCGTTCCTATCAAAAGAGTACTGAGCATCTTAAGTTATACTAAAGTCACAATTGATGTTGTACTCGTGCTGGTTTATATCATTTTTAATATTTTAAAAACGAGGTGATCTCTCCTCAATGATGGCCTGTGAAAAGCAGCATCTTGCTTTGGGTTCTCGTGAGCAGCACACTTTATTTTGGTCCGTTGCTAATCGTCTTCGGATGAAAACCGTCTGCGCGGTCGACTCCACAGCACTATAAAAATTAAGCTTTGTATCTGTCCTTGGTTACGGCCGTGAGTGCATATTACGAAAATAGAAGAAATGTTTGGGAGGCATTATGTGCTTTTGTCGTTGCCGTTTTTCCTCTTAAGGTCGTTACTCAAACGTTTGAACGCTTTCTGTCCCACAGCGCTCAAGTCCGAGGACGAGGAAGAGGGGTACCGTGAGGTTCTCTCTGTCCACATTTCAGTTGGTGCGAGAGGAGGACTTCCAAAGGAAGAGTGAGAGACAAGGGAGGAGAGGAAGTCGTGCCTGCTATTGGCAGCTGTTCCAGCAGCCTGATTTCTTGTGGCTGTCAAATTTGTTCTTGCGTAAAGTTTTTTTTTTTTTTTTTTTTTGATGAATCAGTTTGTATTTTTAACTTCAATGTGATAAAACCTGCTGTTGTCAAACAAACAAAAAGAAAAAAAAAACAATTGTTGCTATCGAGAGTGTTTTATTTTTCCAACATTCAATTCCAAGGATTTTTTTGAGGTTTTCTGTATTTTTTTCTCGTTCGTATTTGTTTTAACAATCCTTTTGGGCTGTAGTGATAGTAGTAGTCGTACGTAGCAGGATCTTCCGAACTCCGAAACCCGACGTCAACTCCTCGTCCTTACCTGACTGTAAGACCTGACAACCTGGTATTCCTCAAACACCTGCAACCTGGCAGCTATTCGTGTTGTGTCTGTGTGTTTGGGGAGCGAGTTCAGCACAGCTAAAGCACCACTCAGCCTTCTAGTCACCTAAGCCTAACTCAAGCCAGCGACCCCCTAGCCTGGTCCAGCCTGCTCCGACCACCTGGAGAGGGTAAGTCCTCTGGGGGTGGACACTGGGCATGGGCATGCACTTCAGCATTTACCTGTGTATTGTATTTAAGTGTGTATATATGTAACATTTATTTCAATGTATCTATGCTGTCTTGTAGTAAAAATTGTAATGCTAAATATTTTCTCCTTAACTCTCCTCTGCAGATACTCAGTTCTGTGCGGACGTGAGGAATATGACTGCTGAGACTCTTAACTTCGGCCCAGAATGGTGAATACCTCTCAGTACAATACGAATACAACACTTTCTAATTATTGTGAAACATTGTTCGGCCTGCAGTTCCAGGAAAATTAGACCATTCTTTCGCTTAATTGTAACAGAAATGTGAGGGGAATAGCCCCGCTATCAACCAGAAGTTGTGGTAACAACTTTGTCCAAACGAAAGTCAATAAAACTAAAATACATGTCGACACACCATGTGGGTAAAAGGTGAAGAAGGTAGTCTATATACACAGACCCACAGTAGACCAACCCTAAGCCCTCAAAAGGGAAAGGACGGTTTCTGTCAAAACCAGTATGGAGAAGGAGCAACCCATGAGGAACACTAGCTAAGACACTCCTCCAATGATGGCTGGAAGTGTATTGGGTGCCAGTGGACACGCATGAAGCAATGGACAAATCACTTAAACAGTAACACATGGCACTGAAGTGGCTAAGATTGCACAAATCGACTTCCTTGTTTTGTTTTTTATCTCATCTGTTCATTCTTGACCAAATGCTAATGCGCGCAGTGTGTATCAATGACAAAAGGTCATTGGATATGTTGTATGTTGTCTTTTTTAAAATAAAAGTGTAGGGTCTTCTATCATACTGTTGGAGTGCTTGGTTTTAGTTTGTTGTTATGCCTTCCGTGGTCTTGTAACAGTAAGAGGGGAAGTATCTATTCATATCCCAGAGTCTTAAGATCACAAGGAAATATCACAAACTGCCATTGACTTTGCATTTGATACTTCAGCTTTCTTCAACACAGCTGTGATGTTGATTAGCTACAATTCTAAACTTCTGATTCAGTTATTGGAACTAAAGTTTTGTTAATGGAAGTAATGCATGTGAAATTAATTGAAAAGGCAAATATCGAGTATTTGACGTAATAACATTGGACATAAGTATAGATTTATCTTTTATGACACTAATAGTATATTGTGAAATGATCCGTATCACACCTAAAACAAATGAATACTAATGCCACCCAATAATACAAATACGTAAGTCTCATTTCACATTTCGCAACTCTACACATGAGGCAGGATGCGACGCTGTGTGCTCCTTGTTGCTGGCTAGTGGTTGTCCTGCTGGCTAAATGTTTGTGTAGAGATTACCAGCAGACGTTGTCTCTGGGTCTGTTGGTTCTTTTGGCCACACTCCATCGCAAATGGTCCGCGACCACTCCTTGCATTCCTGGTCCAACGCCAGGCCAATAGAATATTCTTCTAACCTATCTGCGGTCACCACCACCACCACCACCCACGCTAGTTAGCGAGGCCAACTAGCGCTGGTTAGCCCCTCAACTGGCCCTTTTCAAAACTAGCTGCGAGCCCAAACACGCGGCTAAGCTAACTAGCGCTGGCTGATTACCAGGGCATTCAAATCTGCAGGCGGGTGGCGAGGGACATGTCCTGCACTCCTCGCGGGGCTAAGCTAACTAGCGCCTCGGCCAACTGCGGCTAGAAGATGGAAGACTTGCATTACGTGACTCATCGTGAACGGAACACTTAAGAAATGCATTCTTGGATGGCTCCTGTTGACCAATGAGAAAGCATTAAAGGAATGTGTGTAGGGTGGCCTTTCTGGAGAAGGGACAGACACGCCTGTCCACGTTGTCCAGATGCACCCTTTACCTCCCCTGGTTCGACTTTATTTCTCAACCTAATCCTCTCTTCCTCTCGCATTGTGCTCTCTCTCTCACTCTTTTCTCCTCTCGCATTGTGCTCTCTCTCTCACTCCTTTCTCCTCTCGCATTGTGCTCTCTCTCTCACTCCTTTCTCTCGCTTTCTTTTGCATGATTCA
>OMKP01021340.1:9717-19925 GCA_900302375.1 Bathygadus melanobranchus
CCACCCCACCCTTTCTCTACTTCGACCTCCAGTTCATCCACGGAGGACACACGGCAAAGATCTCAGACTTCTCCTGGAACCCCAACGAGCCCTGGGTCATCTGCTCGGTTTCGGAAGACAACATCATGCAAGTCTGGCAGATGGTAAGACTTTTTTTTATTTTAAGACCATTTATTTATGTAAACGCACGTACAATTTCATCAAGTTTGCACATAAGTGTAACCTGGTGAGTTGCTT
The DNA here is from genome assembly GCA_900302375.1 of Bathygadus melanobranchus. Taxonomy (NCBI): domain Eukaryota; kingdom Metazoa; phylum Chordata; class Actinopteri; order Gadiformes; family Macrouridae; genus Bathygadus; species Bathygadus melanobranchus. The sequence continues at coordinate 9,955 of OMKP01021340.1, forward strand.
TTTTCAATTCTTCCTCATCACCCCTACCATGGCTATAGCCCTGAATGTATATCGCAATCTGCATCATTGGCAATATGTCTGCTTCTCAGGCCGAGAACATTTACAATGACGAGGACCCCGAAGGAGCCGCCGATGCGGACGCCCAGCCCTGAACGGAGCCGGTTCCTCACCTTGGCCCTTTCTTAATCGTTCTTTGTTGGCCGTCGATGTTCGGTTAATGATATGATGGGACAACCGTGTTGTTTTTAAAAGAAGGCGGATACATTTCAAGCTTTTGTCATCGTCTTGTGTGATGAATAATGGCAGTGTGTATTTATGAAATTGTCCGTTTCGCTTTACTACAATATTGTTCTTATAAACATTGCCTTACTCCTCCTCCTTGTCGGGTGTGATTTCCAGCACGGACATCGCAAGTTTTGAGATGCGAGGGATTTTTAATATATTGCTTTTTTTCTGTTGGATTTCAGACACACTCCCATTTTCTATATAAACAAATTGTATATACATTTTCATATTTTTCTTCGTTGGTGTTTGTTAGTGTGTTATATTGTAGTTACATGTTGTTTTTGTCTATGTACCTTCATTCCTCATGAACTTTCCAAGTGTACTCATAATAAAACTATATTTCAAATAGAAGTGCCTCTTTGTCTCTCTGCACACGTCGTTATGGAGACTTTAGTGGAGGGTATTAATTCATGCATCTTCTTATGCAGTGGATTCTCTGACCTCATTGCAGCCTCTATAATAAAGACAAGAAGAGACTGAGTCACACAATGTTACTGCTGTGCTTTTAAACAGGTTGAAACGGTGATGCCATACCTGAGGACAGCAAGCTCTCTCAAAAGCCCATCCTTAAGGTTCTTTAAGTTAGTGGTTGATTTTCTCTGAATCTCAAATTCTACCTTAAGGTTTCTCAGGGTCTCCTCCAACATGCTCACGGTCTCCTGTTGTGTATTGCAGTAGATTAGTGCTGGTTGTTTGTAAAATCATTAACCAAATGTTTTACATAATGATCCTGTCTTCTGCTTACCTTGCACTGTGCAGTGCTCTCCCGCCTCTCCTTCTCCATCAGGGCGATCCTCTCCTCCATACAAGCCCTCTGCAGGTCCAGCCCCTGGATATCCTGCGCCAGGGGTCCCAGTCGAGCCCTCAAATCTTGCCCCAGTGCCTTGCTCTTCTGGAGGGCCTCCTCTCCAGCCTGCCTCCTCCTGAGCAAGGCCATGAGCCGAGGCTCATACCAGCCCTCCAGCGACCTCATGCTGCTGCTTAGCCGCTGCTGGAGGCTGAGAGATGCCCGGCGGCAGTGGCTGATGTCACTGAGGGGCCGGGCCCGACGGCGGGAAGGCTTGCTGGCCTCGTCCCGCAGGCACGTAAGGTTGTTCAGGTGAGTCTCCTGAAGCTCTGAAAGCTCCTGGGTCAGCCATTGGATCTGGGCCTTGAGTTCATCCTATTGGCGGAGAAGTGAATGACCAAAACATATGAGAAAGAACACACTTTGCACTCGAGACATGGCTGCTTCTTGGGAGAGGACAGTAGGCCGAGTGAATTTATTCATAAGATGAAATAAAGGCACCACAAGACCCAACAATCAAGAGACGCCTAATAAACGTGACAACAAAGAGCACAGCCGTGTCACACCAGGCAATTATGTGAAAGCCATTTGTGCTTCTGCAATGCTCTGCCAAGAACACTGTAATCACTGACTTAAGTGATTACATTGGACCGTTGAGTTATTACCGTACTTGCGTGACAGAGGACTGAGCCACTTCGTACTGCTGTGCTGCTTGTGTGACCTGGCTTTGGATGCAGCCCCTGGCCGCCCTGAACAGCTTCCTCTTCACCCCTTGCACGTCCTCGTAGACGGCAATGCGAGCCAGCTGTTCCCGGGTGAGCAGTTTGCGCGCCTCGTCTACCTTCCTTCTCAGGTGAGCCACCGCCTGCAACATGGGCGCGTGCATACGGAGAAGCTCGCACACGAGCTCGTCCCTCTGCGACTCAAGGCGGTGCACGTCCTCGATGCACTGGTCGAACCGCACACCCAAGTGGTCCATGTCGAACGGACGTGGTCCCACTTGCATCGTTCGATTCTCCGCGTCGCCGCCTGGGAGTTCCGAGTGTATTGCTGTTGACTCAGAGCCAACGTGTTGCGCCTCCAGACTAATGGCGCACCCCACGCATCTATCCTCAGAGTAGGAGTCATCTGATGCAATGCTTTTTCTGTCCAGGAAATCCTCGACAGGTATACGAGTTTCCATTACACCTGCCAAGAGAAACTAAAACGAGGGAGACGAAAGTACTGGTGAAAGAAGGAGAGCAGAGCTTGATTCATGTAAATTAACAACTAATATAGTCTACTTTAAAGTCGCATTTATTTCCCAATGTTTTTTATGCCTAATCAAATTCGTCTTTGTGAAGTGTTCAAAAGAAGATTTGGCTATCATGTGTGTTCAAAGACGTCGAGTCAAATCGATTATGTAAAGTGTTTGATGACACGCCAGTTAAGCAGATCAACAAGGCGCTCTTTATCCTGCAAAGCCCATAATCAATTTTAGTTCACACCCACAAACATCAATCAGATCGCAACACAGCGAGCATAGCAACAAGTTAAACTTACGCTTTTTAGTACGCCTAGATGTCGAGAAAGATTACGACTACTGCCCAAACGGGTATAACAGCATATGTATCCCAGAACAACTTCTGTGTGTGTGTGTGTGTGTTGTATCCAGGGCAGCAGATAGTTCAGTGTTTATTAATATCAAGGCAGTCAGTGGCGGGAAACACTATCTCCAACACACGCACACGCACACACACACACACACACACACACCTCGTTTCTCTTTGTGCACGGAACTTTCTTAAATTACACATTTACGGGTTAAGTGTGATAATGTGGGTTAATGTGTTCGTGGTTGATCTTTTAGACAATTTTCTTATCTATGCATTTAATCCTCAAATAATACAGGACATGAACGTCTTCTGCATTTGGACATACATGTATGGAGCCGTGCAAGAAGCACATTATGAAATAAAAACCTCCATTAAGGACTTACCGTGATTGACAACACCCATTTATCTCCACATGTTTATAGCCTATGCATGACTTGATTACAGTGATGAATGATCTTGATTAAAGTAACAGCCACTTAGTTTGCGTACCGGTTACCCCCCTCCTCTACCACTAGGTGGAGACACAACATTGAATCTAGCAGAGGGAGCGTTGCTTCTCATCACCTGAGCTTGCGGAGGTACAGGTATGACACGGACAGCGTGGATCGGGTTTTCAGTCACTTCCCGCAAACCGTCAGAGCGTCCGCAACAATACACGCCGAGAGAGTTATTCGTTTAAAGTCTGCTCCCAAGCGGATACCGAGGCGCGTAAACAAAACGACTTGTGGCTCTTCCTCAAGTGCCTTTCGCGGAAATGGTTTACCTGAAGTTTCACTTGGGACAGTGAACATAAAGTTTGGAGAAGCAGATGCGCTGATTTGTTTCTAATGGACAGTTGAGGATAAAGCGCCGCCTGCGAAAAAAAAAGAGTCAAGGTATGAACACGGGTTGGTTAAAAATTGTGTTAAATTGTTATTGTCATCCGACTGTATTTTGGAGTTTTGGGGCTAGTATTTATGAAGGTTTTCCCCCTGTTTTAAACTCTGAAGCGCAAACTAATATATATATTCAACCAGTTTGGGTTAGACAAAATTAAGTCGAGTGGTTGTGTTTAGTGTACATCTACCGAAACCGTTTATGAATCGAGTAGAACCACTAGAGTTGCCATAAATGAGGATCACAAGCTATCGCTCCCACAATTAACGTCGTAATGATACTTCTAGAGATCCAGGTTGTGTATTGGCATGCACTGGGGAGAAATAGGTGTGGGAAGGTGCGCTTTGCGTGGCCTTGAGGGATCATAAGCAAAAGTAATTTAAAACCCACGTATTGCTTTCTCAACTTAGGAGCCTTTCACAATGAAGACTATTGTGTGTTTTTGCACCATTGACCCAGCAAGTGGGACTTCTTGAGAGTATGGGACTCTTTTTGACACGTGGTTACATCTTTTAGGCAGACAGACACACTCTGCAGCAGTTCATTGGCCATATGCCTTTACACAGAGCTACTGGTTTGTTGATTAACCTGACTTAAGATAACCTTCCAGTTGCAGACCTCTGTTTTTTGGGGAGGATATAATATGTTTGTCCTGCCATCTTGCAGTGGACTCTGGACAGGACACCGGGGCTAAATCCATACTTTGAAAACCATTGCAGAAATGTCATCGATCTACACTAGCATCACTTTAGTCTTGAGTTCAACTGATGGGTCACAGGGTTTTGCGGTACTCAGAGATCCAAGGCATATAAGTCCAAGTCCAAGCCAGGATTTGGACTTGGATGTGGGTCTGAACAACAATTGTTTACCCCTGTGTTCTTCACCGCGGGGTTGGATTCGCTCACCCTCTGGTAGTTCAGGTAGAAAGAAAGGTGGCGTTTGTTTAGGAAGGGTGTGTCACATTCTGTTTTAACTCACTCCTCCTCCTCCACCAAAATCAACCATGCCAGGGCTTGTACCCATGGAGATTATGGGTGTGTTCCGTAAACACCAGAGACATAGACGGTGATGTCCCCGCACAGGAACAGGGACTGGAAGACACACTGAGAGAGAGAGGGAGAGAGAGAGATAGAGATAGAGATAACGGATGTGAATCATGATAAGAGTTGTGTGGAAAGAATATTGAACACATGACATGACATGTTTTGTCTGTGTTGTTCTCCTTGGTAACACAGGTGGTGAGATGACTCCTTTTTTCCCATGAATGAATTTCTTTTGGACATTACACTGGCTCCCCATACTTTACATCAGTTGGTTGTGCTTGTTGCTGACCCAGTCCTGAGGGGGCCCCTGTTTTTCAAACAGGGGGCATGGAGGAATGCTGCTTGGGGTCAGTTGTGGTCAAATAAAGAAATCTCTGTTGGCGAGAGGGGATTGTATGTGTATGAGTTGGTGATGAGTGTGTGTAACGCTGAGAGGGCAGTTCTGGCTGTTGATTGGAACACAATGGGCTGTCGATCATGGGAGTGATGCGTTGATTGGTTACTCGTCACTGGGCTGTTGTCAGTGCCATAGGGGGAAATATTGATCAATAGATAAGTAGGAAAAGGACACTATATTAAGGTGTGTGTGTTGAAACATGTGCGTGCTCGAGGTCTTGCCATCTTGTTAAACTTCCACGCAAAGACTTTTTGTCATTGTTCTCGTCTTGATAACCTAATAAAAAATGTAACAACGCCAGGGGAAACCATCTTCACCCGCTTGATTCCCTGGCCAACTCTGTTCTCCGGGTTTGAACTCATGCTGACAGGGAATGCAGGTTCAACTTACTCGTTTCCCCGGGCGCCAAGGTTTTGTTTTGACTATTGGGGTTTGAACACAAGGCTCTGAGATGCCAGCATGTATTTAAACAAAAAAGCCACTGTCCAGCTGTGTTTGCCTAAACCGTTTCTCTGTCCGCGGCCCAACAGTCTGCTTTGACAGACTGCTTTTGGTGTGAGCAGAGTCTTAAGTGCCACAGAGACGGGAAAACCTCAAGCGTGGACCCCTAGCAACCTCTGGGAAGCGGTGCAAGCCCAGCAGGAATCTCTATCGCCACGCCAACCGTAGCCGTCCTTGTCGACTGCCCCTGGAAGGAGTTTGAGTTGGTGTTTAAGATCCTACTGTGCGCTTCTAAAACAAGATAATTGTATCTTTTTTTAGAAACACAGTTGGAATTAATCCTAGGGGAGGGTACGGAAAGGACTTTTTGGTTTGGAAAGAAAGCAAAAACTACAGTCGAAAAATTCAGACAACTGAGAATAAACCAGAGTAGTACGTAATACCACGTTTTAAAATGTTGTCTGGTAATGACGGTCATGCGCCTGGGTTTTTTTTTTTAAAGGCTCATTATTGTGTGACAGTGAGAGGGGTGGGGGGATAGAGAAGTCTGGGGGAGTAAAAAAGAGAACAAGAGCAGGGGAGAGGGGATAGAAGGAGATTTGGAGAGACGAGTTCCTCGGTAATTATCAATCTCTCAGGAATGCAGGCTTTTCTCTTACTAGACAAGCTGCTGCATGGCTACAGTGGCCCAGCGACATGCAAACTAGCAGTGAGCCGTCCACAGCTACATGGCTAACCATGCGCACGTGCATGCACGCGCGCTCTCGCTCTCTCACGGACACCAATTGAACACCACACAACATTTTGCTGTTTCTCTCTCGTAGACATAAATAAACAAACAGTTCTCAAACTCTCCCATTGAATGACATAATATTTAGGTTTATTTAGGACATGCTTGTGTTATTGTATTGTGGGGTTTATGTGGCATTAACATTTCTTTTAAGTGTCATTATCTACACAATCCTTTCTTGAAACCATATCCTTTCACGTTTCAATAACAAACAAAGGATCTGTATAATGTCAGCAAAGGATTCTCTTTCAACTGAAATGCTTTGCCACTGTATATTTATGATGCCATATTGTGAATGAAGTCAACTTTTGGTTACAGCTGGTGAACTGTTTTTGGTTATGTTTTGAATTTATTCAACTTCTTGTTGAGTCGCATCTTATCGGGCGGCAGTTGCTCAGGAGGAGTGGTTGTCCGGCAGGTTGCAGGTTTGATTCCCGGCTCCGAGGTGTCCTTGAGCAAGACTCCTAACCCTAGCTGGCTGTTGCCTTGCATGGTTAACACCGCCGTCGATGTATGAATGGGTGAATGTGAGGCAATGCAATATAAATGCAATCAATTTGTCATCTTAGTATTAAAATAATCCTATTTGATTCATAGGTCATCAACAGCCAAACTGACGGTTGGTATTTTTACAGGAGAGAAAAGTTATCCAGATTGTAAATAATGTTGACACCTCTAGATAAGAACTCAGGTGCTAAGAGACTCAGGTAAACATCCTCAAGATGTTAAAAATTCCAGTTCTTTCTCTTGCCGATCTCACCTTTAGTTAAAAAAGGCCAGTGCAGATATTGCCTTTAAGGGTGTAATTGTCTAGCCCAGACATGGTTTCCCAAGTCCTCTCCTTTGTTTGACAATGCCAAGCGAACATCGACAACGCCCTAGAAGGATGCCTACAGGTGCTGTGCAACAAACCAGCTTTTAGATCCACTACTGACCTTCTATTTACCCACAGCAGACAGCCATCTGGCGGGGTTTCTGCGCAACGGTTAGATCCCAGAACTTCAGAACGGGCGGGATAGTCTTGTGGATGCAAAGTGTTTGACTCCCAGTTGAACGGTGCTCTGTTCAATATCCACAGCCTGCCTGTAGCCATTTTTGAGCAAGGGGCCTAACCTCCTCCTGCTCCTGAAATACCTGTGTCTGTAAAGGCAACATTGAAATATGAAGTGTCGCCCGTGTTGGAAATATATCGATATTTCTTTAGCTGTTCCATCTTAACAGAGACTAACCAGAGAGTAGAGACTAACCAGTACACATACCTATTGGCCTACATGACTTTGCTTTCTCACTAATGGCCGGGCCTTGCCACTATAATCTTTGCAGGCCAGTGGGAGAAGTCATGGTTAAACTAGAATAAATACTGCAGTTTTCGCTGTGGGCTGTGTGCTGTGACTCAAGCCCCCTCCACTAACCTGCAAATACACATTGTTCAGTTGTCCGAGCAGATAAGGAAGTGATTGCGCTTTTGTGTGGAAAGTGTATTGTGTGAGTTTCCTCTGGTCATGGAACAAGAGTTTAGTAGTACTTCATTTAAAGTTTGTGGTATGTGTTTGGTTAGCTAAGCCACACGGCCTTGGTGAAAAACAACATGTACTTTTTTTTATTTTTCCTTTACCATATGCATAGAAGTAGTTTTAACAAAATTATGTGATTTGTGGAAAATGATGTCACAAGAAAGTATTCATACAAAATCAGGCCACTAAGGAGCAAACTAAAACATTCCTCAATCCCTTCAAGCCAGGTGAAAAATCTAATTTTTGGAACTACACCATGAACTCACTTCAACTTGTTACGTTTCTAGGCAACAGCTTGCCAGTAGAAAAGAAAAGACAGAACTAGCTAAGTTGTGTAACCTAGTGGGCATCTGCTGTGCCTCTGGGGTGGGATCTGAACTGCCTGCCTTAAGGCCACTACACATGATCAGCTGTGACTTAGCCAGAAGTGACACACCAGCAGCGGAGGTAGCTAGTGATGGAAGAAACACCGGAAGGTCTGAATGGCAATCGACCGTGCCTTCGTTTGAAATAAACTCCAATACATCGTACGCAAAGTCTTCTTCTTCTTCTTCTTCTTCTTGTGTGTTGTTTACACTCTTGTTGCGTTCATTGACAGGTCACCCTGTCCCTCTGTTAACCCACCCTCGTGTTCAAAGTGAGAGCCACAAAGGTTGGATGCAGCGTTACCCCACCATCACTCGCTGCCATGACTCCTAGATCTTAAGGAGGATGTCACATGTGCTTCCTCCGAGACACATACACACCGAAACGGTTTCTTATCGTAGGCCAGGCCAGGCATATCGTAGGCCATTTTTTCTATATAATTTCACTTGAAACCTTTTTATGTTCATTTAAGTTCTGAATAAAATGAGAAGATACTCAGTATTAAATCAACCTGTAAATAGTTCTAAGTAAATATTGACAAATAAACATTTCACACTTAAAATGAGTAACATTTGGACTCTTTCTATTGGGAAATACTAATAGTTGCATAATAGTAAAAACATTTTCGGCCTATTGCTTTACGAAATGTGCTCTGATTTACAAAGGTATCGAAAAAGCATGGTTTAGGTACCGTTATGGAAACTCGGGTCCGGGTGCAGGTAACCCTGTACTCGTACAGTAACCTACACTCATGCACCGTGCTTCAGGCTAGGCAGGTGTCTGTGCTCCAGCGTGTCCGCACCTCTGCAGGCCTCTCTGCCTTTTAAACATGAAGAGATTTCCTCGCAAAATGCACGCTCCTAACATAGCTCTCTTGGAGTACAGCTGCCACGCCACATACCAAAAGAGAGTCCGCCAGACACCCTGTAATCTAGAAAGTGGGATACATCGGTTTTCTAGGAGATTGAATGCACTATTATAGAGTCGCAGCTATTGTGCAGCATTTGCTTGGCGCTGGGCGAGTTTGAGGTTTGCTGTAGAGACTGGTGCCTCCCGTCCAATGTCAAAGTCTCACCTCTTTTGTAAGGCGTAAGTAAACAGCCTGCTAGGACACATGCCTGCTCTGGCAGAATCAGGGCTGGGCTGGAAAACCACAATGCTGTGTGTGTGTGTACGTTCACTCCTGTGTGGTAAACTTCAGTGTTTTGAGAGTTGAGCATGTGAAAGAATTAACTGCGTGTCTTATCCTGTGATGAGAAGCCTCTGTGTACTGGGAGACTGACTGTGGGAGGGTCTTACATTAGATTAAATTCTGCAAACTGTGCGTCTTCTCTCTGTGTGTGTGTGTGTGTGTGTGTGTGTATTGTTTAAGTATCAACAAGTCAACATTTCGAAGGTGTGGTTGGGAGGTAAAGTAAATTATTGTACTGTGAAAACAGGGCAGCTCTGTAATTTACTTCCTGGAAAAGGTACTCATGAAAAGCACGTGATCCCGTTTCTTAGAGGCATTAACAGTCTTAACAACATTCATAATATCCAGAATGGCTGAAGTGACTCATCATCTTCATCATATTGGGAAAGGAAAAGCATTGTGTTTGGATGCACACAGAGTGTACCCTGTACTGTTCCCTTCTCGAGGCTGTGCCATTTTCAAAGGGTACCCTGTCCTGCTCGCGTCACTTTGTAGAATTTGTGTCAACAATCCCTGAAACCGAAAATTACAGGTTGTCCCTCTGCAACCATGGCAACGATCATGAGTCAACTCCTGGCGACTGGACTAGACAACAGCCAAGTGGGTGGTCCGTCACCATGTCCCACGGGTTCCTAAGGCTGCTGTCATCTTTGGGTGATCAAAATAAGACTTGAGGGGAGTTGAG
>OMKP01021341.1:0-11011 GCA_900302375.1 Bathygadus melanobranchus
TGAGGGTCTACAAAGTCTCTGCTTCTGAAGCCATATGCTTCAGAAACATACATAAACGCAAAGTTAATGACAGACAAATCTTCAATTAATTAAATATGCCATTTGGTGGATACTTACTACAAAGTTATCGTGAGTGAGAATACATTCTGAGCATGGGTGGCTCTTCTTCTTCTTTGCTCAAACCAGAACTCTGTTGAACACCAAGCAGGTTGGTCCAATCACAACATCACACTTAATGCAGGTTTATATGACAGGCCACTCCCCTGCTGTTGCTCATAACGTTTGATATCATTTTGTATCACATTCAATAGGAAGAAGCGACATTATTCGATCAAGTGGGATCATTTTAATATGTGAATCGTAACCTTTAATTACACAGTACACAAGACAGACATGTCAAATAATCAACGTTTGAAAATGTACATTTGCCTCTCGTGTTAAGCAGCGTTTACATCCTACGATCGGAAAACTTAAGTTAGGTCTTAAGTGACTTACAAGTGAAGGTGTTGAGGGTTAAGAAACATTGATCAATATAAATAAGTATTCTCTCAAATTCTAAAATATCTAGTCGTAGATTGTCACATTTCATTCTCGTTTTCACAATCCTGGTCTTCATATTGCAGAAAATAAACTATACTTCATACTTTTCAAAGCTAAGACTTGTTAGTGTTTACAGGTTTCTACTATACAAGGCATATCCATTGACATGAATAATATCGGCAGTACATCACAAGTTGGACAAAGATGTGGCTTTTAAACGATTAGATACTGTTTTTTCATTTGTAATCCATTAAATCACTAATACTTTCCACATACCATACCAACAATTATTATTTAGGTAAAATAATTTTTTTACAATAATCTTTACAGTTAAATATATATATTTTTTTACTTTTTCGTTTTTTCAAATGATTTCTCTAAAACCTTTGTGTGTTTATTGCACCGTTATAAGCTATAAGGTACTCGGAGATAAGTGTGACTTCATTAGAGAACTAAAACACTGAAAGCCAAGCCAAGAGACAGCAGTAAACACAGCAGCTTCCAACTGACGTTTCCGATCAGCACCAAGTGACATCACGTGACACCAATTTCAGCCAATCAGAAAACACCAGCCGCAATAGCCAGCGTTTGACCAGATTGGGGTGTTGTTTCAGTGGTTCTATTTCACTGTTTTACTCTTTTGAGACAACTACTTTGGAGCCCTTATGAAGCATGCGTGTGAAACCCTTCCATGTCACCAAACCATAGTTACTCAGCGCACATATTAAACGGAAGCTAAGCTAAGTCCTCTGAACGGAGCATGTTGCAGCATGGTCCACCGGGGGGCGACGTCATTAAACCCACAGTATATACACCGCAGACGTGGCCCCGCCCACTTCTCATCACCAGCCCCACCTACGACTCATCCCCCTCCTCGGGGCGCTACGACGCCAGCAGCTTGGCGGCGTACAGCAGCACCCCCCCGAGGCCGGCCGCTGCCGCCATGGCGACGAGGCGGACCAGCAGGAACTCCATGGAGTCCTCCAGCTTGGTGTGCAGCCGCAGGACCTGCCGGTGGGTGTCCTCGCGGCTGCCCGAGTTGTCCACCACGTGCTTGGCCAGCCCGCGCTTCTCATTCAGCGGCATCTGGGCGGCCACACGCTGCTCCGCCTGCTCCTGGTCCAGCCCGTCCCGCTGCATGAGGCGGGACAGCTGAGTGGCTGGGTCACTGCGGGGGGGAGGGTAGGATAGGTAGGATAGGTAGGATAGTGGTTAGTTAGGGTGTTGTGAGACCAGCCACATATTCACGTTTGCGTTTCAGGATGAATATCAGTCTGGCCTTGACAGGGCAGCAATTGATTTCCACATATAGAGACACAGGCTTACGTTGTTTAAAATACTTGGCCGAATCTGGATGAAAGTAAAGCAAAAACATCTCCTCTGAGAAAAGCCTTCTGTGTTCATCGTTTAACGTCATTATTCAGTCTCTATCAGATGAAACAATTTGGATTGCTACACTTTCCTCGGGCGCTGACGTTGTTTTGAAATGCTGCGGGCTCCTTGCTTTGTCAACACCCCCCCTCCTCTATTACTGATTGGTCACATCATTTTGTAATAGGATGATGGAGCAAACCAACCTGATTTATCTGATATAGACTGAATCACAATGTTAAAAGATAAACAGCAATGTTGCACAGAAGGCTTTTCTCAGAGATGTCTTTGCTGATGTTTTGCTGATTTGGCGACAGAGAGCCGAGCCTGATATTCACTGCATAATCAAAACTTGAATGCCTGGATGGTCTCACAAGGTTAAAGTACAAGACAGTAGTAGGAATTACAAAGAGATTTTAAGATTTACATTGTAGCAATGTAAATGCAAACTGTAATTCATGTAAACATTCCAGACAATTGAGGTAGACATTATTAAGATCATTGAAGCTTTATTATTATTGGCCATGCCACTTGTCACGTGATCAAATGGAATGTAAAGTAATGTAATCTAATGTTACATAATGTAATCTTATGTAATATAATGTAGTGCTACATCACGTAATAACATGTACATCAGGATAGTCTAGTGACTAGGGTTGCTAGCTGACTCCTAGCTAAAAGGTCTTTGGTTCGAATCCTCAATGTCCGTAGTCTACCTGTAGGATACCCTAACCTCTACCTGATTCATTTAGTTTCGTTTTAGACACATCCAAAGTGATTTACAATGAATGAATTTTAGATACAAAAAAGGGGTTTGGGCATCTTGCACAAGGATCCTTACAGGTAGGTTGCAGTTATTAAGGATTGAACCCAGTAACTTTCGGCTGGGAGTCCAACAAACTAGCCAGCCACTACACTATGCTATGAGACATGGTTGACTGCACCTGCCTCTGTATGAGCACATTTACATTGCTGACTGCTAACGCCTCTGACAAATCAGGGCATCTCTCCCCTGATTAGTTCAGGGAATCCATCTTGCATGTCAATCACAGCATGCGTGAATGAAATCTTACAGCCTACTGCACCTTTAATTAGTGGAAGGAAGCGATGACCTCACCAGTAAACCACCACCGTGTGGTTGAGGAACTGTGTGAGCCGACGGGTTTCAAAGAGCAAGGGCACATCCAGAACCACATAGCGGTAGCCTGAGGAGAGGAGAGGAGGACAGGAGGTGAGAGGAGGGGAGGAGAGATGAGAGAAGAGAGAAAAGATGAGAGGAGATGAGGGAAGGAGGTGAGAGGAGAGATGAGAGGAGGTGAGGAGAGATGGGAGGAGGCAAGAGGAGATGAGGAGGAGAGATAAGAGGAGGAGAGGGCAGGAGGATAGATGACAAGAGATGAGGTACAAATCATAATGTTAGAAACAAAACAAGCATATATTTTGCCATTGTTGTTCATCAAGCAAATATCCACACCCACTGTAGCGCAACTGAGGCCGAGAATGTCTACATTTTTATTTCTATTTACGGTTGCAAGTGGACATATCATTCCAGTATTGGCAAACTTGTATTTTGGAGGAGCCCACCTTTCAGGAAGTAGCAGATGATCATCTTGAGCATGGCTTTTTGGATCTCCGGGTGGGTGATGGAGTTGAGTAGCTTCCTCTTCTCTGCGTCGGCGAAGATGATCCGACCGAGCTTCTCCCGGTCGATGTCGCCACTCTCCAGCAGCACCTCGGGTCCAAAATGGTGGACGATGCGACGGTAGGCGGCACTGTGGCGCTCCACCACTGGTCAACACAGACACAAAGCAGAGAGGTAACAACACCGACTTACTGGTGTGGCATGCTGTTCCATGTTATTGATAAGGAGGAAGTTATGTGTTGTTGTTCAAATGTACTGTGATGTTACTGTTAAGTAAAATTGTTTCATGTTGTTCAATGTTCACGTTATTGAATTCTATTTAATGTAATAATGAGTGTATGTAAAGTTGTTGAATGTTCCTGTCATATAATGCTGTTTACTGTTACAGTTCTGGTTGTCCAATGTTACTGTGATGTTACTGTTATGTAAAGTTGTTTCATGTTGTTCAATGTTAATACTATTTCACGGTATTTCATTTTAGAGTTATGTAAAAGTTGTTGAATCTACCTCCTGTCATTTCATGTTGTTCCATGTTCTGTAATGTTGTGTTATGGAATGTTACGTAATGTTGAATATTACAGCTATGATTTTTTTTATATTGTTTGTTGTCTGTTTTTGTCCAGCATGAGCAATAGAAAGCCCCAGAGGAAACACATAAGCCAAGATCCTCAACAAAATGTACAATGCTTTGTCTTTCCCTGTCTAGCGTGTTTATCTTCACTAACTTCCACTGTGGTCTGGAAAACACAAGTCACATGACTAAAGGAACAGGAGCATGGCTGTTGATTGGTTGGAGTAACAACATAGAGCCTTGTGCTTTAGAATGGAGAGAGAGCAGAAGCGAGAACAAGAGCGAGAGAGAGAGCAGTGGAAAGGGGGATCAAAGCAGTGCAGTATTGCTTTATGGATGGAGGACCCACCACTCCTGGCCACCAGGTCTGCATCGATGATGGGACAGCCCAGCTCCCTGAGCATGGAGGAGACCGTGCTCTTCCCAGAGGAGATGCCCCCCGTCAGGCCCACCAGGAACATGATCCTGGGGGTCAGAGATTTGGTCATAGTAACATGTAAAATCCATGTTAAATTATTGCGATTTTTGTGGTATGTTTTATGAACACCTCCAACATCTAGGCTGTTCAAGGCACAATGTTGAAAAAACATGTTAAATGGACAAATTCAAGAAAATGTAGAATTAATCTTTTAGAATGAACCACACATTTAGAATGAAATGTTTAGAATTAACCACACATTGTATTTTATATTTCCAATATAAAATAGTCACATTAGTAATTTCATGTATATTTAAAAGTAACATTATATTCGTATAGCAGTAGCAAGACCACATACACAACTTATGATAAAATAAGTAAACTTACTTCACATTAAGTAATAGTAGAGAAAACAACATTCATACATTTCCCCCTAAGGATTACATTCTTCTATAAATGTTAAGACGCCCTCTGCTGGAACCACAGAAGACAACATTATTTCAACTAAATTACTGCAGCCATAATTTTAATGAAGTCAATCTAGATACATGTCTGCTACAACGTCCAGATGTTCAGCGAGCCATTTAATTCAAATAAAAAGCATTGCTAACTATTGTGTTGAGTCATTCCTTTGTAAACGATAATGACGTATTTCGGCACCTTAAAAACGTCGGATAGTCCGGGATTCAGTTGATATTATAAAAGAAATCCGCGTAGAGCCAGTAGAAAATTGATGATAATAATATAGGAAAAAAAATGAAAACCTAAGATGGGACAAATTGTCTAAGTCAACACGACTATTTTTAGGACAACTACTGCAGTCATCTCGACCACCGATACACCGTCAAATGCATACAGTGCGTTAAAACGCATCTGAACACATGGCAGGGTATTATTTAAATGTAAAAACGAAACAATAAACTTAATGATAAACAAAATAAAACACTACCTGCGAACGGCCAAATTGCTCGGATTGATGCGTGCATCCGTAAAATGCTTCCGTCCTTTTCTGGTAGATACTACCTGGAGTGGACTATGGTTCCTATCGTTTGTTATTAAAAATGTGCCCTGTCGTACAATAAAGAAATTAAGCCGAAATTAATACTGTAAAATTCACTGGCTACATTTTACTTTTCAACCACAAATGTGTTTATTTTATTTTTTTATTTAGTTTATTTTTATTATGTGTGTATTATAATTCATATAATACACAATATTGTTGCATATCACAGGAAAGGAAAGTCCATGTCCTAAACCGAAATGTCAGTTTTGGACATTTTCGTCTATGGTTTTGTCAGCAGGTTGTGCTGAACTGTGGAAATGTTTGGATCTCTTGCCCCTGTGGACCGTTTCTCCTCCGTTCTCCCCATCATCTCGCTCCAGACGACCTCTTTTCACAAAATGTTCGATCTTGGACTCCAGGCTTTCACAGCATGGCCGCTCCAAAAGTGGCCGGTAATTCTTCTGTCTGGAACCTTCCACCAGCCAGCAGCTCTTAGATGACACCGCGCCTAGGAAAGGAGATGGATAGAAATTATAATTATGGTAAATGAGACACCCTGACAATTAGCTAGGTGGAGCCAGGGATCGAACCAGTAACCTTCCAGTTGCCAGACAACTGCTCTACCTCCTGAGCTACTGCTGCCGTACCATCTAAATCCCTTATGATAAAGAATATATTACATGAGAAATAAACCCAACAGCTATGTCTAACTTTCGTGTCCATCTTCTTGTAAAGGCCATAAAAGGCACAAAATAACATGTATTATACGTATACGTATAATAAACGTTAGTTATTATCGTCTGCCGAATTAAAAAACAATGGCGGTGCCCAGGGATTCGGCGACGAGAGCAAGAGCATCACTCTGATTGGCTGAAGTTTTTTGAACAATGTAAGGCAACGCCCATATTTGGAAATCAATTACTGCCCAGTTAAGGTCAGACTGATATTAATTGCGAAACACAAACGTTAATATCTGGTCTCAAGAAGCTACATACACATACATTATACTTATAGATACATTATACATACATAAAATACAATAGAACAAAACATCAGCCAACTGAAACGTAACGCTTATAGCTGTAAGAAAGGTTTTGAATAATGATATGTAAACATCACCATAAAGCACCATACAAACTAGGTATTAATCGTAAAGCGCAGGAGGGGCCGTACCCATGGCCTCCAGGCCGTGGATCATCCCGCGGAGGACGTGTGTCTCGACAGCGCTGCGGGTCCATTGCTGCTGTAGTGTGGCGCTGGCGTGGTTCAGCTCCTCCCCGTCGCCCTGCCAGGCCAGACCCTGGAAGTCACAGTCGTAGAGGACCAGGGGGAAGTCCACCGCCATGCTGGGGAGGTTAGCACAACCAACCAGCGTCAAGATGAGCGGGAAAACAAACCTGACGCGGACACCTCATTTCCTCTGAAAGCAGTCTGGATAACTGGTAATAACTGATAAGTGGTTTCCAAACTGTGGGGCGCGATCCAGACGTGTAGAGGGGACCAAGTGGGTTGCGGGATGGCCACAATAAATACTTTACTATAAAACGTATAAACTTCATATATTATAAACTATGTATGCATGCCTACATGCATTGTCTGTTTTATATAATCATTAGTATCTTTGAATGCTGAAAAGGGGAATGCTGTATTGATGAACAATATATTGAAATGTTCATCTCTTTTGAAATAATATACAATAACAATGTATTATTTATTTTACTGTGCATAATATTTTGTAGGTGCTGGGCCGAAAGTAACAAGGTGGGTCATGAAAAAAACATGGGAACCGCTGGTCTAACCTCAACAAAACACAGATAAACCGAAAGGCTTCAGGACTTTTTACAATATGTTTTACATTCAAAGCGAAGACTACCTGTACTGGGGTTTCCGTGGGTTACTGTCGACGTCCAATAGCTGGTTTATGATCTCTGGGTCCTCCAGCTTCTGACCAATCAGGAGCAGCAGAGCCATCATGCAGCGCACCTGTGGGGCGGGGACAAGGTGACTGACAGGTGTTCTCAGTAGCCAGCTCATACCTTCTGGAATGTTCTAATAAAGCAGTTTGAGCTAGACATAGCAGAAGCAAAAGCAACTTAAAGTGAACTTGTCATTAAGGAGCAGGGAGGGGTTAGAGTGTCTTGCTCAAGGATGCCTACATTTAGACTGAGGACTCAAAACACCCTCAATACAACATTATCCTGTCCTTTTGGGTATACACATTACAAATACCTTGATACATCTTTAAATAAATATGAATTATAATTAATTCTAGTCTTTGTGTGGTGCGTTGATACCTGGTGATAGAGGAACGCCAGTCCTTTGATCTCAAAAATGAAGAGGTCATAGGGGTCATCGGGGTTGCCGGTGGCATGCTGTTGGATAGGTTGAATGGTCGCAGAGAGGATGGTCCTCTGAAACTGCAGAACGCCATTCCCCACGTCCATCTTACACAGATTTCGGAAGTCGTGTGTTCCCACGTACCTGCCAAGAGGGACGCCGTTTAAACCCCTGACCATGTGGAGTGTCATAACATAACAATAGGAGCTTTGTTTTAACAACTAAACACTTGCAAAGCAGACAGGTTTGGAAATTTGTCAGCATCTACTCCTTCACTGCTGATACGGGTACAAACATCTACGTATTATCAATACTGAGTACCGTTCTGATCCATTGCTTTTTACAGTATGGAGGTAGTTTGACGTCCTTACAACATAATAATTCTCTTTTTTTTGTCAAAAAGCAGAACAACCCAATATTGCTTTTGACCATTACTGTTATTCATTTTAGGATGAGATCTGATACTAGTGTATCATAGCCTGGTATCTGACAGGTTTCTCCCAGAATCTGCATCAATGACATTGCTTTAATGTGTGCCCTTGTTGGTGACTCTCTCTCTGTCCCACCTCTTGGCCGCGTCTGCCATCAGCGCCACGTCCAGCACGCCACGGGTGAAGTAGTAGCGGTACGTGCGCGACTGGCAGTCAAAGCGTGCGCTGAATCCGTCGGCCGCCGGCGCCCAGTCCAGTACCCGTATGTCCTGCGGCAGAACGCGATTCAACATCTTCAAGTATGGAAGCTCCGACCCGAGGGAGGTGCTAGTCTTGGTGGTGGTCCCGCAGGGCGTCTTGTCCGGAAGGGTGACACCCAACCCGGGGGTGAACTGGGAGGAGCGTAGGTCTATAGTGATCACCTGTCGGGAGAGACGTACACATTGCTTACAACTATACAATAAAAAATAATATTATCATGTCATTGAATCCAACATAACAGTATGCCTATATAACGTTTGTTTACCTTAAATAACCTATTTCAGACTCTCCAGAATAGGACCTGACTATTAAATCCCCATAAAACCAGCTGTGTTACCACCAAAGCCCCAGGAGCCCCAGCCTAGTGGAACCTGACCTGGGAGAAGGCGCTGACGCCCTTGTCGGTGCGACCACAGCGGTGGTAGTTGGAGGTCTGGCGGTCCTGGATCAGCCGGGTCTTTAACAGGGCCTCGAACAGCTTGGCCTCTACTGTGTTGTCCGTGTTGTCCTGGACGGCAAAGCCCTGGTACCCCCACCCCAGGTAGGCGAGCCGCAGGGCTACATGACGCCGGGGGTGGGCTGAGAAGTCAAATGGGCGCTCTTTGGTCTGTTTCTTGGTCTTTTTAATCGTAATGCCGGGTTTGGACTCGGTCTGACCATCATTGGTATCGAGTCTGCTCTTCATATTCACATCATCGTCTTCTCTGGACCGACTACTCAGTCTGAGCTGATTCTTCAACCGTTCTACCTCATCCTCCAGGTCTTTAACTCTCTGGAGCAACTCGTCCGACATGCTCCCTGCAAGGAACAAAGATGGGAATGAGCAATCAATGGTCAAAATGGTGCTTAATGTACTCATTTGCAAGTCAATAGCCTTCCAAGTAAATTAAGCAAAATAGTCTAATAGTCTAAATGAAACGTATGACAGTTACATATAAGTCAGCAGACTTGCAGTCATGCAGACCAGACTAAAGTCTCAATGTTTACAAGTGTTTAGTTTAGATTTTCGTATGATTGGATTTTATCAGACCGTTATACGAGACATATTACAGTACCTTTTGGAAGAAGAACAACTATAGAAGAACAAATATAGGAGAAAGTCAAGCTCTTGGGAATCCTTAAAGAGTTCAAAACGTATGCGAATAGATGCCTACTCTGCTGCTACCATGCCGCTGCACGCTAGTTGCTGGACAAATATCAAGACCGGACCTACTTCCGGTAGAGGGTTCTGGGAAAAGTAGTTTAAAAATTAAATTCATCGCGCTCTGCTGCTTAGATAGATAGAATAGAGTGTTCTAGTAGCACTAACTAGGTAGTAGTTGTAGTAGTAGTAGTAGTAGTAGGAAAATATCTAATACTATCAGTAAGCTATAGTAGGCTATAATCAGAATCAGAATCAGAAAAGGATTTATTGCCAAGTAATTTTCACATTACAAGGAATTTGGACTGGTCTGTTGGTGCAAACAATAAACAATAAATACAAAGAAAATAAGGCTGTAATAAAAGAAAAAAGAACAGAGATATTTACAATACAATACAATCCTACTAATAGTACAAGTTGTTATAGTAGTGGTTATGCTGTAGTAGCCTACTAATAGTCATATTAATAGGCATAGCACTAATAGCCTACTAAATTACTAATAGAAAGTAACCAACTAAATTATATTAATTCTAACTGGACTCAACGGTAAATGGACTTTAACATCGTCCATTATCAAGGAATTATAATTGCTCTTAGTAGACCTACAGTAGGCCAATACAGCCTACTATTATATAGCCAGCCTATAGTAATTAGGCTGGATTAAAACAACTTAAATTAGGCTATAATAACTAAATGACAAAAAGATGAAAACACGAAAACAATACGCATATTGCTGAGAATATTGTATGGGCCTGTGTTACATGGTGCATGGTACATGGTAAAAGACGAGCCATTGACTTAGTTGAGTCCCAGTTGGGGGGGGATAATTTATTTAAAAGAAATAAATTATCAGCACTGTGGAAACAGACAGCGACAAAACAGACAGGGATCTGCTGGAGGCCTTTCTCAAATGTTAAATGTCATTTAAAAAGAAAAAAAAAAACAGGCCAGAGTAATTTGAGGCAGAAAGTCGGTTATCGGAAGTTTATCTCGACGTCGCAATACGGCAATCGTGACAGCCGAATATTTTTTATTTCACTGCAGGGAAATAAAATAAATGTCACAGTTTGTGTGTGTGTGTGTGTGTGTGTGTGTGTGTGTGTGTGGGCTGAGAGAAAGAGTGAGAGAGAGAGAGAGCGAAAAGAGAACATTCATTTCAAGCACTGCCCTGGCATCTAGTCAATAGACGAGGGTTAGGGTGAGGGTTAGACGCCAGCAGCCCACGGCATCCAAAGTTAACTCTAGTTCTTGTTCTTGTTCTTCTGGTGTTACAAAAAAAAAACCCAAACCCTTAAA
>OMKP01021345.1:0-11386 GCA_900302375.1 Bathygadus melanobranchus
ACCCCCAACAAAACATATGGAGCATATTCATTTTGTGTGGTAAAGCCCCTCACCTATGCAGTATGAGACAACTTGGCCAGATGTCATTCATTTAACCACATCAGCTGGCCAAAACCCCCATCACACTGGGAATTTCACTGCCCCATCATGTCTTTATAAGTGACAGACATCTTCCTACAAACAGCAGACAATAGAGATATATAGAGTAGAAGTTACAGAGAGAGAGAGCGAGAGTCAAAGATAAATAGTGATTGAGTTATTTAGCGTGTCGCTAGGTTTTACAGTGTATTCGCTTCTGGTGGTGGGTTCTTGTGCGGTTCTTGTAGCAGTCAGAATGTGGCCCGCCTTCGTGTCTCTGGTTTTGTTGTGCTGGACAGGTGTGTCTCCGGCCCCCCTGGCATGTCCTTGGAACCTGGAACACATCAACCACATGATCGTCCTCCTGCAAGACATGGTAAGACACAGAGAGAGACCACACACACACACACACACACACACACACACACAAATATGAAAAGTAACGGTTTCACTCACAAAGTTTGTAAAGAAGGTTTTTTTGAATTTTGGTTCCCTCATCATGAGTCATTAACTTATGGATTGCATTTATATAGCGCTTTCATCCACCGACAGCGGTGTCAACCACACAAGGCAACACCCAGCTCATCAGGAGCAGTTAGGGTTTTGTCCCTAGACAATTTAGTCATTCAGCCGGGGATTGAACCAGCAAACTTCTGGTTGCCAGACAACTGCTCTACCTCCTGAGCTAAATTATCCTACACTTTAAAGGGGACATTGTGATGGTACATGCATAGCATGCATAGGCAATACATGAACAGGTTGTAATTTAACAACACAAAAATAAGACCTTCCCTGACTCTCTCCATTGCATAGATTTCTATTAGGCTATATTTGAACCGGGAAAAGGGGAAGGAAGTGACGTCTAAGCGTGGATAATGGCAAAAAAAGTTAATTTGTAAATTATATGTGTATTAAATCCACTCACGCCACTCCCATTGTCTGTTCATGACATCTAGTGCTCTTAATGCGCAAGCTCAAGCAGACCGCAGTTCACTTTAATCTCTCTCTCTCTCTCTCTCAGGGAAGACATTTACCTGTGGAGTGTTTGGTCCAATCCAATCGGATTGTCCGTATTTTCCCCCAAAACGTCTTCAGAGATGCAGAGGTAAACCTCGCCCACCACTCCTGTCCTTCAAACTGGCCCATCTATGAGCAGCCGTCTTCACACCTTCTCCCTCTCCTCTTATCCTCTCCCCTCCTCTCCTCTCCTCTCCACTTCTCTGGTCTCCTCTCCTCCCCGCTCCTCTCCACTCCTCTCCCCTCCACTTCTCTCCTCTCCTCTCCCCTCCTCCCCTCTCCTCTCCCCTCCTCTCCACTTCTGTCCTCTCCTCTCCTCTCCCTTCCTCTCCTCTCTTCTCATCTTCTCTTCTTCTTTTACAGGAGGACTCGGTACAACTGCTTGTCTTGCAAACAATGCAGCTGTTCACAAGGGTTCTTAACGGCAATCTGAACTCGACCTCATGGAATCTGGAGAAAGTGGAAGAGTTGAGGAGCTGTGCTTCCCGCCAAATTTTCGATCTACAGCAGTGTGTAGGTTCCTGTCCCTTTATGGTGTCTGACAACTAAACATACAACCATTGGTGCATGGGTTTAGGATTTAAGATGGAGTTCAAATCCTGACAATGGATTAGCATGTTTTAGCCCGATGGGCATATCAGTAGGTTGTGTGTTTGAATCCAGTAGACCAGTAGTTTGTGGATTTTAATCCAATAGACCAGTATATGTTGTGGGTCTGGGTTTAAATCCAGTGGATCAGTAGGTTGTGGGTTTTAATCCTGATGAATGGGATTGTACAGGTGAACCAGGATGGCGTCAACACAGTAACCACAGCATCAGCCCTGGCCCACTTTTCGGATCAGCTGACCACCTTAAACACTCAGGAGGTTCGTATGCTATTGTATTGTTTTGAATGTGCTCTCTGCACGGCTTCATGTGTGTCTGTCTGCCTCCCTGTCTTCTTGTCTGTCAGTCTTCACGTCTCAATATCTGTCCGTCTGTCTTTCCGCATGGGCTTGTCTGTCAAGTCTTCACGTGTCATTATCTGTCTATGTGTCTTCCCTGTCTGTCTGCCCGTCTCTCTACCAGCCTTTGTGTCTGTCTGACTTGCAGTAGCTTGAATGTTGGATGTGTCTAGCTGTCCACCTCTTCATAAACCTGACCCTGGTCTTCTGTCTTGCAGAGGTGTGCTTTGGAGCTGATACGTAACGAGTTCCGGTTTGCTTTGCGGCAGCTGGTATCATTTGTGGAAAACAGTTAAACCAAACCAAGGAAACCGAAGTCCTCCAAATAGCAATGAAAAGTATTCTTAATATATTAGTTACCTATTTATATATGTGGATGTATGTGAGTGTGTGTGCATGCGTGTGTTTTTATACTATATGTAATATTATAATATTTATGTACTCTGGTACGGATATTTGTTTATTTATTATATATTTATTCATGTTAAATAAAGAATTTTAAATTCTCTGTTTGTTTCTGAGCCTTAAATTTCCAGTAGTTGGCGCCATTGTCTCCTGCGCCACTTAAGTTAATGTCTCTCAAATGCGTTGATTAGTAGGCTGAGAGAATTAAGTGATAAAACAGTGACACTAGAACATTATACATAAGAGGATTTGCTTTCCGTTTAATTTCAGTGTGAATTGCAAGTACGCAACACTAAGAAGTAATGTTTTGTGACTACAATAAGAGATTTGCTGATAAAAATAACAAAAATCTTGAATTCTGTCAGCGTTTTATAACAGACAATCACAAGCAACAGTTACCCGTTTACATAAAGAAAAATGTCTGCATTTCACCGAAACACTACACACATATTCCCCTTGTCATTTATTCATAGCTATAGAAGTACTCGCTACTCTTTTCGTTCATGTTCATGTCAGAAAGAAAACAGCAACAAATATTCTGTTGAACAACCTGAACGTTTACGTCAACCGACCAACGCATTGACTGGACACAGATAATTATATGTTTAACACGTATTAAACCGGGGGAAGATATGGAAGGTGTGACACCGTCCTCTTTGGGATTTTAAATCTATCAGTTATTGTTTTGGGTACCAAGGCAGTGGAAGAAATATAGTGACCAAAATCTGCCGACAGTGACGACGCTACACCCTTACTCTGTTGAACGAACAGTCGGAAAGACTGTTTGAATGAGGAATTATGTCTCTGTGAACACCACGGGTGCATATTTTGAGGCAAACGTTGTATTTCCACATGATGTCACAAACTACATTTTTGTATCCATGTCTTACCCGACATATAAAACATGATTGGTCCACTGTAAAATATTAACTTCACTAAAAACTACTGGATTCATGCTTTCGCACAGGGCCATTCTACGCAAAAGGGTTTCTTTTGTGGGCTTGCACATTGAAACATAACTACATTCCAGAGACTTTATCATTTCGGTACAGTGTTGAGCCAAACATGAAACAACGTGGCTCTATTCAAGTACTTATGGCAGACACTACACACAAACGGCATACAATCATGACGCCATGATATCCATCGGTAAAACTCTCCTTTTCCCATACCCACTCTCCCCTGTGACCTTAACCGTGTAACTAACCACATCGAGTTAGCCGCACACGTGTAACTTCTGCATTCCCTTAACCCACCGACGAACCCAGTCCTCCCTCCTCGGGCCTGATCACCCGGCGCCCGCTCAGCTGTCCACGGATCCACTGCTTTTGTTCTTGTTGCGACTCAGGGGGAAGGTGGACTTGCTCTGGGGCTGCGTCATCTTGCTGGCCAGGTAGACGAAGGGCTCGATCAGTGAATGGCGGTCCACCACGGACACCTCCCACAGGCGCACGCGCTCCGCCTTGGCCCAGTTCTGCGCCGCAGTCTGCTCCACCTTCCTCTCGCCGTCCTTGTCCAGCTTGTTGCCCAGGACAACGATGGTCACCTGTGAAGTGACGTTAACAGCACAGTGCACCTCTGTATGCAGATATGAACTGGTGTATTGTAATAGCAGCTTTATCTACATTACAGGAGTATCATAATAACAAGCATGTATGTAGGGATTTTCTGTCCCCCATATTAGGGTGAACGATATGGTATATTGCTATATTGCTAGCATTTTGACAGCTATTGTGATATGTCACAATTGCAACAATGTTTACTTACATCTGGAGAAAACAATGTGTAGGCCAGGGCATCTCTGCAGCACAACAGTACTTAATTGATGATGGTGTTATAAATGTACATTTACACATTTTACCTTTATCAAACATTTGGATTGGATATTGCACTTGGCCATATTGCGATTTCGCTATTATGTCAATTAATTGTTCAGCTCTACCTCATATCCACCCATTCAGAGAAACATTCCCACATCAGCGGCTGTTACAAACGTGCAAGGCAACATCCTGCCGATTGACAGCGGTTGGGGTCCGGTGGCGTCTTGCTCAGGGACACCTCGTCACTTAGCTAGGAGGAACCCGGGATCAAACAGCAGCCCTACTGGCGTTACCCCCCAAGCTACTGCCGCGCCTGGTCTGCCCAACTTTCCTCCACCAACCGCTGTGAACAGACATATCGAGGGGGGGGGGGGCCCACCTCTTTCTTGTCCCTTTGACGGTCGATGTCCTTCTTGAGGGCCTCCATGCGCTTGAAGGACTCCTTGCTGTCGATGCTGTACACCAGCACAAAGCCGTCGGCGAAGGAGTAGTAGTGCCGCGGGAACTCCATCCCATCCCGGAGGCCCCGGGTGTCATAGAAGCGCACTTGTTCACGCGTGCCACGGTCCGTCTCTATAGAGCCGATGTAAATGTCCTCCAAAGTCTCCATGGGCTCAGAACCTGACAGAAAAAAGGAGGTCCAGCTCTAAAAAATGAATATGGTCAACTTGAGGACAAACGAGAACAAACTAACATCTAATTTGACAACTGTCATACACCACAGTTGTCAAATGACCACTTTCTAAAATGGTATAAATTAATTTTGTAACATTTTTACATGTTTGTCTCTGTATTTCATATTCCAGTTTTAACCATTCCAGTAACCACTTCCCTCACACCGCCATTGAATCATTCAGACCTCTCACTATAATGTCCAAGGATAAGAAGCAAGATCAACCTTTTTAATTCGATATCATGTATCCACCAGAGTAAATCCTCAAGGTTGTATACGGAGCTATGCATTCACCTTCTAATTCAGTCTATAAGGTCATTGCAACATTCTTATTAAATGATGGTTATTTGCCAAGTAAGACCAAACGGTTTAATGACATTGTCTCACCAACCTCGTATCAGGAGCAGCACAATGGCCCTATGATTATTCAATTCAATAAACTGGACGTGATGTCATTATGTGGGAGAGAGCCTACCTGCCACGTGATTGGCATACAGTAACTGCTCCAGCACAGCCGTTTTGCCAACCGCAGTCAAGCCGCACACCACGACTTTGCAACTTTTCCCCATGATCGCTTATTTCAGCCAGGACATACGAAAAACTGCGAGAACAGGTTAGCATGTGCAAGTCTTAACGCAACGCCTTAGCAAAAACACACATAGTATAATCCCAAAACGAACACAAATACAAGGGTTTTTTCAAATGCAAGAGCACAATTCTGTTGCTTCAAATGGGCTTTGGACTCTTTACAGACAAGCCGCAGCCTATCACAACAACTCTTTCATATTCAATATTTTCCAAATATTACTGCACATAAATAATGCTGATCCTGCCCAGTCTGTCATTGACTCTAAACCAAAAAGCTATGATTGATGCAAAGCTGTGCATCAAGCATAGCTTTAGCTTAGCATTCGCTTTTAAGGAAGTACCCTAATGATGGTCTGCTAACTGAATCATTCATTTGATTAGCAGTGGCACACCTAGGCCTTCGCGATGCATCTAAAGAATAAACCAATGTAGTAGTTTGAAATTAAATACATATCGCCGATGAGCTTATATACGGCGTACTTACATTCCCATCCGACACAACGCTTCCTGTTTACAGATTACGTCTGATGTCTGCAGTCCGCCGGGGGGAGGCGTGGTCTCCAACCAGGAACGCCGTAGCCCCGCCCCCGCGCCCCGCCCCTATCCAGTATCGGCAAAATGGCGACGGTGGACTGTGATGATGTGAACATAGACCTCGACATGGACATGTTCAGTGACGAGGAATTGGAAAGGTATCCGTGGTAACCGTGGTGGTATTTCTTCGACGGCGGGTCAGAGACGTTACGCTCCCGCTGCGTTGCCGTTCAAAGCGCCCCGCGTAGCGCGCGTGCTTCATGTCGCGCGGGTATGGCTAACCCGTTAGCTGTTAGCAAGAGTTATCTCTAGGTTAACCCGGCGCTCCTACACTTTGTTTTTGCTCTGCCGCCGGCCTGGCAATACTCCGTACGGACACGTTACGCTCGTGCGGACCGTGACGAGTGACGGGCTGTGTGCGCGTGTTTGAACTTATTCGCCGGAGTGTCTCCCGTTCATGTCGGTGCAGTGAGCGGTTATTTACTGCTAGGCTAACGGCGCCGTTCACCCGTGTCGTGTGGACATGATGAATGGCACGAACCGCTTCCAAAAAAAGACGAGACAGTTGCCCGTACCGCGGTGTCATATATTCCTGGCTCCCAGTAGCCTTTATGTAATGGCTGTCCAACGGAAGGCTACTGGGTTTGGCTCTTGCTATATTAGGCTAACCCCCTCGGGCTGGAGTCGTATTTTGTGACCCCACATGATGTAATAAAAGGTAAAACACATAAACCTCTGGTCGCCACAGCTACTGCGGGACCAGAGGTCAACCGGTCACTGTGGGGATCATGCACTGCCTGCCTCGTCCTATTTTAGTTTATACTTTAATTAATGGCAATTGCAACAGAAATGACAAGAACACGATAAAAACATAAACACTGTTTTATGAAGGTGACAACAGTGCTATTGTTGCACGCAACACCCGTCATACAAGCTGAACGAAAACAACCAGCTTAGTTTCGCAGAGGTGGATGTGATTAAAGATTTTCCACTACGATTGCCAAGAACACAATGATTATATGTGTATCTTCGTGAAGACAGCAGTCGATACTGCTTTCTGTGTTAGTGCTGTGAGTGGTGACTCAACAATGACACACTACTTTATGTCTGGTTAGTGGCGCATAATTGTATGTGGTCGCAAGACTGACATTTGTGTTTTTCCCTCTTATTTAGGGAGGCAGAGAGCTTCAAAGAACAAGGCAACGCCTTTTACATCAAGAAGAATTACTCTGAAGCATTCAACTACTATACCAAGGCCATAGGTAGTAGTTTGAAATATGTCTTGCTAGACAAATATTTTATATTGTCACTGAAAATGGACCTTTTGCTAAATCTTTTTTTTTTTTTTAATGCTTGTAACATCAGTGTGTGTCATTATCTCCTTTGTTGAAATTGGGCGATTTTGTGCAATGGCACAAAAACGGATATTTAAGGATAACTTCACTATCAGTCCAAACATGAATCCCCCTATCCTTGATGCGCCATTGTTGTTAGCCTACCAGACTGGTAATAACTTTTTTCAGGCTTCTGATTAGCCAACATGGCTTCACAGTTGGGGTTATATTGCCGCCCGTTGGTTTGGCATCCTCTTGAAAGCGATTCACTGTGTTTTTGCATTTTCATGTGGATGGACTTTTTTTTTGTAAAACGGTGCTTGTGTGGACAGGTTTTTTTTAAAGAATGACAGAGGAGAACCCTGTTTAAAAAAAGACCTGTGTCGACTGAGTTGGTATCAATACGTTTTGGATTTTTTTCAGATGTGTGCCCCAAGAATGCAAGTTACTATGGGAACAGGGCGGCAACGTTAATGATGCTGTGTCGGTACCGAGAGGCTCTGGAGGACTCCCAGCAGGCCGTGCGGTTGGACGACACGTTCATGAAGGTAGGCTGTGGACAACAAGTCAACACAGCTCTTTGTCGCGCCTTAGTTTTTTTTTCATAGAAAGTGTTTCCTCTCTCAGTTAGTAAACGGTCAGTTCATTGCTGACAGGGTCATCTACGAGAGGGGAAGTGCCACCTGTCACTTGGCAACGCGATGGCTGCCAAGCGGTGTTTCCAGAGGGTTCTGGAGATGGAACTCGACAACAGCCAGTGCCAGCAGGAGGTCGGTCGAGAGAGAGCATGGTCTGACATACTTTTCCGTCCCACTATAACCAGTGCAACGGTTATAGCTTTGGACAAGCCTCTGTAAACAAGACGTGTCTAACACAGAGTGGTTTAGCAGGAGGTTATATAGGCCAGCACGACTACCTACATTTTGGCTTGCACCGAGGATAAATCATGGGAAACATGACAAATAGGATTATAATACATTGTTATAGCAGGTTAGTCCTGTCTGACCTATCAATTTCTGTCTTCAGCTCAAGAATGCAGAATCCATACTTGAATATGAGAAGATGGCGGAAATAGGATTTGAGAAACGTGACTTTAGAATGGTATGTGTTTTATTTTTTTGATGAGATGTCCACCACTGCACCTATGTCCAGCGTCAGAGAGCGCAAACATGTGTTTTTGTTCTCTTTAGGTTGTGTTCTGTATGGACCGTGCCTTGGAGTCGGCCCCAGCCTGTCACAGGTTCAAGGTGCTGAAGGCGGAGTGCTTAGCCCTGCTGGGGCGCTACCCCGAGGCCCAGGGTGTAGCCAGGTGAGAATTCACCAGTTGCAATGTTGAGGAGGTTCAATCTATTAGAGACGGCTCGTTGCTATTATCTCTGCTTAAAGGGTATTGAAGAAATCACATCAAATTTAACAATTGGTGTCAGACAACTCAAGCTGTTTTTGGGTTACTCTATTTTGCTTAGCATTGTTGTTAATAGGGATGGGAATCGGCAGGGAAGTCATGATACGATATAACGATTTTTGAGAGCTGATATATATATATATACATATTGCAATTCTGTTGCCCTGTCACAATAATGACGTTATTGACTTATCGTACGATATATGGACACGACCTCGATCGTTTTTGCTGACTTCGATATTGCCCATTGTGTTTACATGCGTGTTTGTTTACATGCATGCTTGTTTACATACGAATGAAGATCACCAACGTTTCCGCTGCTTCTGTCCTCTCGTCTGCTCTCTGTGTCGGAGTCGGGGCTCAGGCAGCAACTCCACACACACACACAGAGTGGACAGCGGCAGGTGAAGATAACTTGCTACTCGAGGGTAATAGGTGTTTTTCCAGACGACTGCATCATTCCAGCCAGAAAGTTTGGAAGAATAAAGTCCAAATGGACTTTGGGGGTTTCAAATCCACTTTCCACAGCTCCAGTGTGGGAATATTTAGCGTTAAGAATCTAGACTAACTTATCAGTTAACTTGAATGCATCAGTTTTGGACACATTTGTGCAGAAATGCCCGTTTGTGAAGCTTCCTCTAATAAGTCTTTATTATTTTCCTCTGAGTCAGTTTTTATGTTTCATACAGTCCATGTCTGTTACACCCACACCGGAGCTCAGCTGGTCACATGGTGTTGACCCGGTTTTTACTGTTGTAGTGCTAGCAGGATAGACCTACACGTCTAAGCAGCGATTTTAATGTTCTATATATATCCATTGGGGACATTTTGAAACGTGATGTATCCAGTCGAATTGAATTTTTTAAATTGATTTTTAAATTGTAATTGTAGTGATATCCTCCGAATGGACTCCACCAACGGGGACGCCCTGTACGTGCGCGGCCTCTGCCTTTACTACGAGGACTGCATCGACAAGGCCGTCCAGTTCTTCGTCCACGCGCTGCACATGGCGCCCGACCACGAGAAGGCCCGACTCGCGTGCAGAGTGAGTTTCCATGCAAACGGCGAGTGCGCCGAACCCAGATGGCCGCTCGTCGGGGGGCTTTTGTGAAGGTATTCTCCTTGTTGTTGTCGTCGTAGAATGCCAAAGCGCTCAAATCCAAGAAGGAGGAGGGGAACAAGGCCTTTAAGGAGGGCAACTACGAGGCGGCGTACGAGCTGTACTCCGCAGCGCTCACAATAGACCCCAACAACATCAAGACCAACGCCAAGCTGTTTTGTAATCGGGGCACTGTCGGGTCAAAGGTGAGCACTGGGAAGCGGACCGAACGTAAGCATACATATACGTGAGTCTTTTCCCAGTCTCTTCCATTAGGAAACGTGTCTTCTTATGTCACACACACACACACACACACACCCTCGCTCCTTTTCTGTCGTGTTCACGCATTCATCAGATCAGGAGACATAAATGAGGGCATTGTTTTCTCAAGAGTTGTGTTGTTGTTTTGTTATTATTCTTATTGACAATAAACAACATCTCTGCAGCTTGGAGCGTCTGTCGTCTTCATGCACAGTAACACCTTCACTTATTTTCTTTGACAGTTGAAACAACTAGATCAAGCTATTGAAGACTGCACAAAGGCAATCAAGCTGGACGAGAGCTACATCAAGGCCTACTTACGGAGAGCTCAGTGGTACGGTATCGGTCACCTCTCGATTACGCTATAATCAGTGTTGGTATTGCGATCGTCGTTTCCAGTGTATTGTCCATGGAGTACTTGCTCTTGCTGCCACAGCTACATGGACACGGAGCAGTATGAGGAAGCCGTCCGGGACTACGAGAAGGTTTACCAGACTGAGAAGACTAAAGGTGAGCTTGGCTGTCCACCTCTGATTGGCGAACGCAAACTGGGCCAGCGCTCGTAAGCTTTCAATCCAATCTCGTGTAGACTGGCCACTGTAGAAATACACTTAAGTTCTGCTATAACATAGGATTGCTGGATCTGAGGTTATAGCGTCATCGATCTGGGTCACATTGTCTGCTCTTATCTCTTATCCTCTCTGTTTCACCACACCCCAGACTGGTATAATCTGAATACAAACTGTGCTATTTAGTAAGTAATCAGAGGACAAGCGTCCTTTTATTTGCCACACGGTCGACACTTCAACCACACACACACTGTGAGCGGCGACACACACACACACACATGCACATGCAATTATTGGCGTCGCCGGTGGAATGCCTTCTCTGCATTTATCCCATCCTGACCGTCCTCCCCCAGGGAAAGCCAGGAGCAGTGGGCAGCCATCAGTAGAGGCGCCCGGGGACCAAGTCCAAGCGCTCAGTCCTGTCCTGGTCAGGGACAGGACCGAAGAGCAATCTGTTCTTCTGCATATTTTTTGTTGTTGTGGGGTTCTATGGGGGGAACCCGAGTGAACACGGGGAGAACATGCAAACTCCACACAGAAAGGCCCGGGAACCAGCCCCGACATGTTGCACCATGCGGGACTTGAACCCACAACCTTCTTGCTGTGAGGCAACAGTGCTACGCACTGAGCCACCGTGCCCCTGTTTTTATTTTATTTAT
>OMKP01021350.1:0-10689 GCA_900302375.1 Bathygadus melanobranchus
ATTTTAATCGGCGGCATTTGCGAGGTACACTTGTTGTCTGCTTACTGGATGGCGCCCTCATGTGGACACATCGGATACTGCAGTTCCACATCTGATTTATAATTCCCGCAGCTCTTTGCGGCTACGGTTGGTTGTTATGGCATTAACAGAACAAAACAAGGAAACACCAATGTCATTTTTCATGATCCGGGATAAAAAAGCGCATCATACCAACGGGTGTACAGACAAACGACCAGAATAAATGTATTGAGGAAGGCAAGGCGCAGGTCATCATTAATAAGACGAATCAAGGTTAAATCGTGGCTGGATAATTAAGATAATTAATGAATCTGCAGGGAATGGACAGCCTGAGGACATTCTATGATGATGTAATGGTTGCTGCTGTCCAACCACCAACAACATTGTTAACATTGTTCCTCACATGCATGTTCTGTATCATGCTTCCTAATTGTATGTGTATACTTGTTTCACGTTGACATGCTACTTGTTTTGAACAGGTGTAGCACATAACTGATGTGTTCATTACATTGGAGGTTTGACTGTACAATACTTATAATACACCATGCCTATTATTATTATTAGCTGCTTCATGTTAAGCCTCCATCACAGCTGTGATGGCAGGAGAGCGTCTCATCACTATATCAAGAGCATGCTGTAAGCCTACATATTAAGACCAAGTTCCACATAAAGGACTAAGAAAGAGCAGCAGCTTCCACATCATTAGTCATATTAGACTGATTCACAACATCAGCTATGTGAGAATACAGGAGTGACCATTTTAAATCAAGTGTCCCATGGATTTGGACAGCTGTGTTGGCTCATAAGAGGCCATGAAGGACTTCCAGGTACTGCAGACATGTTTGGAGCTGACTACAATAATTAGTACCAACAATAATTGATCGTTTTTTTCCCAAAACTTTTTATTTGATGACAATATACAAGAACATCTTGAGCACGAAGAGCAGCAGGGATCACTAGAGGGAGACAAAAAAAAGAAAGTTAGGACCAGAATGAAGGGTGAGGAGAGACAGGTGGAGACTTGAAGACATGACAACTGAGAGCTTCAGTTTCATAAAGCATCACTTCCTTCCTTGCATTAATGCAACATGTTACCATGGGAGTAACAGCACCCTATGGGCTTGGATTCCTCACACATTTAACAAGCACACTTGATTTTAACTCCCTTTAAGTTAATTAAAACATGACTTACAAAGCGCAGATCAATGTTAAGCAACAAGTCTAACTTCATGAGTGATTTAATCAGTAAGACAACCTCTATGTCCAGTGGACACTTGTCTAAGGGTGATTGGCATTACAAGAGAACAGGTTAAAGGTTACAGGCAGGGACGCTACACTCTGGGAGAACAGGGGTAACGCCAACACTACACACGCCACCAGAGACATGCGCGGCTCTGGGTCGAAGCATTTTGATGTGCAACTACAACGGCACACCATGCAGTCTACTGTGATACCTGGGACTGGCAGCTCACTTCTGCAAAACAAGTCCATGGGAAGCAAAAGAAAAAGTAAAGGACGGAAAGTAACGTTAAAGTTCTGTATGGAAACATAAAAGTGAATCTAAAACGGCTACAAGAGATGAGGACCTCTGTGGGAACAGCCCAACCATGCTCTGGATATTAGTTTGTCTGGGCCGCTGCATGGCATGGATAATATTGTTATTAAGAGGGTACAATGTTTGATTTACTGAGCCTGAACTTTCATGTTAGAAGTTGACCAACTACACTTATAATGTAGTTGCCTTATATGACATAACTGCTGCCCTTGACCTCGTTTGATAAGTATTAACATGATAAACCTCAACATTGAGACTCTCTCATTAGATGAACTGACATCTATACAGCCAATCTGTATGAAGGATCATCTCTGGTCAAGTTCCACTTCGTGAACACTACTTGTTAAAATAAATCTTAGTACCATTAGATGCAAAGTAGAGCAACCATTACAAGCTAGGTAGAGGAAAACTGAGTTAATAACGAAGCAGCATTAAGGTGCTAAGACTTGGTACTATTACTACTGTGACTAGTGGAGGATGGGAGAAGTTAGCCGGGAGTAAAGCTAGCTAGGTCCTGGTTATATGCACACAGGAGCTAATCGACTCAGAAGCACAGTTTACCTTCTACAGTTGCCCAGGAACAGAATGAATGGGAAGATGACAAAGGAAATGTCAGAAAAGATAACAGAACAGCAACATAAAATAGACGTGATAGTGACTGTAGTTTGTGGTAAAGTTTCCACCATCAACCATGACGGCCAGCAGCTTGCCATGTTGACATCTTCATCAAGCTACGAGTGCTCTACCACCCAGGGCATACAAGCTGCAACCAGAAGACAACACTACCACTCAACCACTTCTAGGACCGTAGAACTGTGTTGTGATCACATTCTAGTTACAGCCCAATACACCACTAGGAGCCAGGTTGAGCATCAGTCGTTGGACGTGGTTCTCCATTCAAACTGGAGAACCAGTCAAACTGGAGAACCTGACGTGGTTCTCCGGTCAGACTGGAGAACCTGACTTGTGGTATAATCGTCACGTTACCTTCTTGCCAGCAGCTCCCACGCTGGCCTTCTTGGTTCCTCGTACTTTCTTCATTCTGTTCTTGCGTTCCTTACGTTGTTTCCTGGAGGACTTCTTTTTCTCATACAGACCGTGCTGAAAGTAGACCGAATTAATGTTACCGCTAAATATGGACACCAACAAAACAGGCAGATATGCAACATGCGATGAATACAGTGAGCAGAATCTAGTCAATTAAGACTTTAACAGCAACACGGTGATGGTTGGGAGACATGTCTGTCCACACACTCCACAACTGACTTGATACTAGAGCAAAGCAGGCTAGACAAGCTACAACATATCCATGTGAATTCTTCAGGTTTCAGAAGGAAACACCTCCAAAGCGCCCGTATAGATAAACAGTCTTACTCTGGCCAGTCTGTGCTTTGGCTCGTTCTTCTTGGCGTAGTCCAACGAGTCGTAGACCATGGCGAAGCCTGTAGTCTTGCCACCACCGAACTGGGTCCTGAAGCCGAAGACGAACACCACATCGGGAGTGGTCTTGTACATTTTAGCTAGTTTCTCCCTGATTTCAGTCTTTGGGACTGTGGCCTTGCCGGGATGCAGGACATCGACAACCTGAAGAATTAAAAAAAGGTTGTATGAATGACTGAAGAGGAATCCTAGCATCTATGATCTGCACCCAGAAGACAAACCAACCTACCATCTGTTTCCTCTGAAGCAGCCGGTTCGTCATGAACTTCCGGGTCCTGACCGTCACTGTGTCGTTCTAATATCAAGAACGATAAAGAGTTCGACAAAACACATTAATACCATCCTCCGTTCAAACAGTCGAGCACCTAAAACCATCCAGTAACATGCACAACATGGGAACAGTAACCCCCAGGAACAGGACCAGTTCACATACTGGACTTCAGTACCACAGCTGCACATCTGTGGACATAAAGTCCAGTATGCCTTCAGGATCTGAGTGACTATGCAGCAGTCCTGAACAGGAATCTCATGTGTGCTGATGAAAGGATGCTAATGTTAGCCACAAATGCTAAATGAACAACACAGCAAGTTAGTAGTCATTAGTACGTAGCGTTACTTAATAAAGAAGGCCACGTCTGACAGCAGACACTATAAAGTGACCACTAAGCATCAGACATGTGAACGGCCGTCCAGGCCGACCTGAGGAGACTGTAGACCCTTCAACAAGGCGCCTCGGCCGGCCAACACAGTACTCCCTGAGCGGGCTTATTAAAACCCCCAATATATCCAATATCGAGATATACACACAAACACGCATTAAGACACCATGTGCTGCTTGTACATCGTATGTTCATAAAAGGATGGTCTTGATAATCAACGGATAATGATAACATTTTTGCCACAACTCTCACCATCTTAGCGTTGCCCTTGCTCAGGGAAGTAGAAAAGGAGGAAGGACCGGCGGGCAGCCAGTGAAATGCCTGTGCAGAATATAATTGGTATACGTTTCTTGCCTGACGTAAATTAAACTACGAATGGAGAAAATGTTTTTTTGGGGAAAACATTATTTTTTGTATAGTAAACTCGATACTGATATATTTCTTCATCTTTCCCGATAACACAAATATTTTAATAACAGTGGTTTGACTGTTTCACAGCAAAAAAGAAAGCAAGAAAAAAACGTCACAACACTTTACGTTATTAAAGTTAAAGTGGTTCATATGCAACTGATTTTGTAAATAAAACATTTTTGGGATCAGAGAAACAATTCAGAGACAAACATGCCTTAATATATCACCCTCAAAATATATATGGAGACTTCAACAAAAAGTCAATACTTGTAATATACTAAAATATTCATGTTACACTATATATTGTTTAATATGCCATAGTATACTTCAACTATATTCTTGATGTCTTTATGAGAATAGTCATTCAAAGTGTTGCAGGCGTATTCCTACACAGATACTGATAGTAGAAATATGTATAGTTACTTTATAAACTCTATATTTCTTTATACATTGAATCTCGTGGCTATATGAAATAAATACAAATATTTTTGTTGAGGAACTTTATTGATCTTGCTGTGGCAGTGGTTTCAATGAAAAAATACTTAAAACCAAGAAGAGAAAGTTACAGTTTGTTCTCTGTAAAACATACAAAGTTAAGTTCTCAACGTGGAACCAAACTGCTTGAAATTGATACGCAATACAAATGTTGACGCCAGTTAGCATATACATCAATTAGCATATACATCATGCTAGCCCAACGCTAACCAGTTGAAAATAATGAACGATGAAAAAGGTCCAGATTATGACAGCCCAAACCAAAACCAAAAACATCTTGTGACAAATGTGTTACTTTTTTGTAAGTCGCTTTGGATAAAAGCGTCTGCCAAATGCTCTAAATGTAAATGTAAATGTAAATGTAGATAACAGCAATTTGATTTGTTCAATTCCACAAACACATAGTATGAACTAAAATAGCAGGAAGTCTGTTTAGGAGCTCATACAAGTTAGATCTCACATCCCTAATTCCAATGTGACGGAAGCCATCAAATTGCAGAAAGCCACAATTCCACAGGTTCTTACTGAAGGCAACATGAAGGCTTTTTAGAAAGAGACAACATTTCCACCACATCTTTCTCAGCTGCTAAATAGTTAGTATTTCAGGGAGTATAAGGTTTGTTGTTACTGGATTCTGTT
This sequence comes from Bathygadus melanobranchus, assembly GCA_900302375.1. Classification (NCBI taxonomy): domain Eukaryota; kingdom Metazoa; phylum Chordata; class Actinopteri; order Gadiformes; family Macrouridae; genus Bathygadus; species Bathygadus melanobranchus. Next base: position 5,218 of record OMKP01021350.1, read on the forward strand.
GATGGTAATACAAGGCGAGGGCAGATATACTCAACACAGCAAGCTAGGAATCTTCCACAAAACACAAACTACTGACTGAATGTATACATGATAAGTGACTTGTCTTCCCTGTGATCTGTTGCCTCCAAAAACTAATATGTACTGAAACAAGTATCAAAAATGAAAAGCAAAAGTCCTGAAATATCATATCATCCATTGTTCATAATATAGTCTTAATTATTTCATAATTGGGTCCCAGAGGTTATTTTAATTAATTGTATGTTCATATTTTGAAAAACCAACTACATTAACACAAGAAACTGGCAAAAGACACAACTGAATAGCACTTTGTTGATTGAATCAATATAGAATAAAAGCCAGTTCACAGTTATCTTGTTCGTCAGTGTGTATAAGATTTAGTGAGGTTCTTGTGGGCATGGCATAGTGTTGGAATGAACTTTGACATTTGATGACATTTGTAAATAAATGTTTTATGGAAGCAGTTAAAAAACAGAGACACTATATTAACTATATGTGGAGGTGTGTCATTTATCAAGTAGAAGTGTAAAATGTCTCAATAATATCTGCCAGAATTACAATGTGTGATGAATGAAGCATTATTCTAAGGTTGGTTAATGTTAGTAGTTACTGTTTTATGACAGTAGGCTTCTAGAATGAGGTTAGGGTTAGGGTTACAGTAAGCTGTGAGATGTGCACTTAAGACATTTAGCAGTTGGAAAGTACACCTTGGGTACAAAAATAAAATGATAATATTTCTGATCCACTTGTAGTTTATTTATACAGGGGGCTGGTTACCATGGAATCAAATCTCAAACCTTTTAGAGAATTCCCAGGATTGGCCATTCTGCATGATAAATAATAAACGTTATCCCCAATGCTTCACACACATCAAATCCAGCAGTGAGACAGAGAGAGCTAAGATGTCTGCCATGAGGACCCATAACATCGGGTTCTACAAGACAAGTCATTTACTTGTTCCTGTGTGCTTCCGTTGTCTCAGATGTCCATTTCAAACTGTGCGTCGTCACCTTGAAAAACAACACAGAAAGAAAATAAATAATTTCTCTCTAGATGTCATAGCCAATCGGTTATACAGCTACAGCTAATAGGTTGCGATGATTGAGCTGTCGATGTTTTTTTTACTATGCTGTATGTATGATTTGATGATCTGTGGAGCTGCAGTCCAGCACTAATCTCCCTATGGGGACATTATCCTTATCTCATCTGATAGAATGGTAAATGGACTGCATTTATATAGCGCTTTTATCCAAAGCGCTTTACATCGCCTCACATTCACCCATTCATACACCGACGGTGGTGTCAACCATGCAAGGTAACAACCAGCTGGTCAGGAGCAGTTAGGGTTAGGTGTCTTGCTCAGGGACACCTCGACAATTAGCTAGGTGGAGCCGGGGACCAGCGACCTTCCGGTTGCCAGACAACCGCTCTACCCCCTGAGCTACTGTCGACCATTGTGATAGATGTACTTAGAACCTCCAACTGGTCCATGGAAAGTGCTTCCTATAACTAAATATACTAAAGTATAACTAAAGATACTAAAGTATAAATATACTAAAGTATAACTAAAGATACTAAAGTATAATTCACATTTAAGAAAAAAATTACAATAATATTCGGCCCATATTTGTGTTCTTTAATTTGTATTTCTTTAATGTTGTACTTCTGCTGTGATGTGACAGCCATGTTTCTCATGTTGTCTTCATGTACCACCAGGATGTCCATGAGCCATTACAAGCCGTCCCAAGTCAAAATCTACCTATCTGATGACATCACAAGTGGGAGTGTCCACCCAGACGTATTGTAATGCCTGTAATGGTCAACATCCTGCCTGGTAGTAACATGGAGGCCCTTTAAGAGCATCGTAGGGTTAGGGTTAGGGTTAGGGTTAGTAACCCTACCTGGTCCTGGCTTGCCGTCATGGCTGTTGGAGTGCTTGTTGGTGTCGTTCTTCCGGTTGTCGTTCAGAAGCGTCTGGCTGGTCACACCTGGGATCACAGGCAGGTGTGCAGGAGGGGTCTGGGCGATGGGGGAGTTACGTCGGTCCAACAGGAACTTCCGGTCATAGATGATCCTGGTCCCTTTGATGGGTACACAAACCAACCGTGATGACGATGAACACGTTCTGCTTGGATGACGTCATGACATGATTTCTGATGCTTTGCTTAGTGGTTGTAAAATATGTAAAATGACTATAAAAAACACATCTCAATACTGGAGTCTAAATGTATTGCTGAACGAGCAGCTATTGGAAGACACGAATATATATTTTGCTACATATAAACACAACGTTTATATTGAACAGTTTATCCTGTAATACGTCTCATCCCTGCGCTGCAAACCAACCAATCAGGACGCATCGGGGAGAGGCGGAGGCGGGCCCAAGCGTTGTTGTTGTCTGACGGGCCCCATTGAAAAACAACACAAAAGCCTCGCAAAAAAACCCACGACGTGTCAACACACAGATGACACACGTGTCACTGACGTTGGGTGCGGGGGGGTCCTACCTCCCGGAGTGGTGGAGAACAGGGTGCCCCCCGGGGTGGTGCAGTAGTCCTGAGGTAGCTGCGCTGTGTCGCTGATGTGCACCGTCCTGGTGGGGATGGCTCTGCTCTCACTGAGCTGGCGGCTGCTGCTGCTGCTGCTCGACATGTCGGGAACGGATGAGTTCAGCGGACGACGGTGTCCACCTCGGGTCCTTCCGCAGCTTCCCCGTCTCCTTGCCTCTCGTCCTCCCGTCAGCAGCGTCCCCTCCTTCCGCGAGACAGGAAACGCAACACGACGCGCGCACGCGCGCGCACACACACTTTAGTTATTTCATTGCTGAAGTGTTTGGTTTAAACCTCTTTGGCACATCCGATCAAATAAAAATAAATACATATATTTTTAAACTTTGAAATGTAAACAGTGATGTATGAGTCATCGACTCTTATAATAATGTACGCAGGATAGTGATATTGTGCTTATAAAATGTAGTTTATTTGGTTAGACCATAAATAAATAGGGTTTGACTGATGGGTTCATTTCACGCGCAATAACAACCGCGCATGCGCATTAGATTCGGAAGTAGGTGGGGGTTCTTGCTTCTTCATAAGGAACAGAAAAGCCATACCTACAGTTAACCATGAGCTACACGGTGGAACAGCGAGGGAACCTCAACACGCAGAGTTACGCGTTGTTTTTCAGTGAGTACCGGTCTCCTTGTTGCAGGTCCGGACCAGTGAGTCCCGGTCTGCAGGTCTGGACAGCCACTCAGCGTCTCCACGTGTCACTTCGCCGTCCGTCGCGCCAGCCGCTTGGGTGTCACACTGCGATGCGTAATATTATATAAGATTGATACGTTGATACATTGGTGCGTTATTATGATCATTGAGGCTGAATGGTGAGCAGATGGTTTAGCCTTTCTTGCTGCTCTTAAGGAGTGTCTGCGGTTACACATCCTGCTGTCTTGCGTCATCCTCATTACTGCTTAACACCATAATGAATGATATTCATCGAAGAACTTTCATATGAATCGCACAAAACGTGTTACTTTCAACATTTTCCGTTTACCATGTCGCATTTAGTATGGAATAAGACTGGAGGTCCCAGACTGAGCTGCACATCTGAACAAAGTTTCTTCTGTCTGTACTTGAAACATTCACCAAAACTACTTTTCTTACAGAAAATGCCGATGGAAAGTATCTCTCTCCATTCCATGACATCCCGATGTATGCTGACGAAAAACAGGTGAAGTGGACTATTTCCTATTAAACGTGTTGCACTCTCGTCATGCGTCATTGGGTGAATTGTGTCGTGCCATATGTACAACTAGGCTCTGTAGGTGATTAGCAATGAAGACAGAAATCCGCCCAGGCGTAATTGTGTGATAAGCCAGAGCATAGTCTGTTAGTCCAATGTTATTTCATGTTATGTGCTGTGTCAATATCGGATTAGTGATTAACCAACAATTAATTCAATCTCTAGTGATAAACCCAGCTGAACTTTAACTCATATCTTTACTTCTACTATTTATCCTAATTTAGGTCAATTTCTTTCTTTTTTCTATTTTTAATCATCCGTTTTCATTCCCAATATTTTGCTTTTCAGAACATCTTCCATGTGGTCATTGAAGTACCAAGATGGACAAACGCCAAGATGGAGGTTGTGTTAAACCAGTTTATATTAAACCTGTTTGTTAAACCAGTTCATAGTAAACAGTAAACAGACATGTACAGGACCAAGGGCTTCAGTAAGCAGTACTTTAGCCCATGCATTGGAAGAAATGTCAACATGTTTCTGCTTTATTTCAGATCACTACAAAAAATCCTCTCAATCCGATCAAGCAAGACATGAAGAAGGGAGCCGTGCGCTACGTGGCTAACGTGTTTCCTTATAAAGGCTACATCTGGAACTATGGTGCTATCCCCCAGGTCAATAACTTCATTTATTCTTCTAAGCAGCTTATCGAACCGATTTGTTTGTTTGCACAGAAGTCTCCAAAACTGAAATCTGCCTTCCATAATGACCATGACCGTTAAAATGTCGTCTTCCTAACCTGCTTCTTGGAACAGATCCCAGCTCTGTAGCATTTATTATAGCTCATTAGCTAATGACCTGTATTATATTTTCACCTGCAGTACTCAGAGCAACATTCATACTATATGGCCTGCTACTCATACTTCTGGAGATACCCATATCTAGTATCAATCTAAATGCTGCCCAAATGATGGGTGTATTCATGTACAACTGCAATAAATGACATACTAAATACTTTCATACTAATAATGTTTATAATAAGTTGAATATTTCCCTCAGACATGGGAAGACCCATCGCACAAAGACCCAGACACCGGTTGCCGCGGTGACAACGACCCCATCGACGTTTGCGAAATCGGTAACAAGGTATGACGCCATCTCGTCTCCTCCATCTTTAACCAATCAGTAGCCTCCAATAATCCAATTACACTTCAAGGTAGATACATTTTGAGTCACAACCACAGTTTAAGTGACTCATTTTGAGCCGTGGAACAGGGCAGTAAGCTGAAATGTCCTCTCAAGGTGTGCTCACGTGGGGAGGTAATCAAAGTGAAGGTGCTCGGCATTCTGGCCATGATTGATGAAGGAGAGACTGATTGGAAAGTCATCGTAATCAACGTGGACGACCCCGAGGCCAAAGACTTGAACAGTAAGCGTTAGCTTGGTTTCCATCCACTACCTCCTCTCTGACCTACTGACAACATCTGTCTGAAGGTCAGCTTTGGATGAAAGTGTCTGCTGAGACGAAATAGTAAATACTGTAAGGTAACACAAGCATTTTGTTTGTTTAGATATTAGTGACGTCAAAAGACTGAAGCCGGGCTACCTTGATGCCACGGTGGACTGGTTCAGACGTTACAAAGTCCCCGATGGGAAACCAGAGAACGAGTTTGCCTTCAATGGAGAGTTCAAAGACAAGGTGACCCCCCCCCCCCC
>OMKP01021355.1:0-13021 GCA_900302375.1 Bathygadus melanobranchus
GGGGTCTGTGTAGGTCCCTGGTGGTCTGTGTAGGCTGTGGGGTTCTGTGTAGTTACCATGGTGTCTGTGTAGGCCATGGGAGTCTGTGTAGCCCTTGGTGGTCTATGTAGGTACCTGGTGGTTTGTGTAGGCTGTGGGGGTCTGTGTAGGCCATGGGGGTCTGTGTAGGTACCTGGTGGTCTGTGTAGGCCATGGGGGTCTGTATAGGTACCTGGTGGTCTTTGTACGTACCTGGTGGTCTGTGTAGACCACGGGGGTCTGCGCCTGGCTGCTATTGTGACACTGTTGCTGAGAGAAAGAAAGTGCAACAATCAGAATCACCAGTATTTATTCTTGTCTTTGAAGTCTTTTCTTACATACATTGTGTGGGGGAATTTAGAAAGAACAAACTGCTTTTTTAAATTATTGTAACTTCTGCGGATGCATACACCCACAGTTGTTCTACTGGAAAGTGTGTACTAGTAAACTAGTAACAAAATAATAATCCTTAGAGAGGGGATGAGGGTGATTACGGATTAGTGGTCGTCATGGTGATGAGTGGTGGTTGCAGGTATTACCCATGTGCAACCTAAAGACATAATTTCCACGCCATACTATAAAACACACCTGCCTACGTGACCATGAGTTGAGTTGACTTGCACACAACACGCTGGAGAGGAGGTCACCATTAATACAAAAGATTGTTTCACTCTTTCAAGGTTCACTGTCACACAGAAACTTTTCCCTTGTCTAATAGATAAAGCCAATGATCTGGAAACACTTTAACGTGTTAAGAGTACACACAGTGCAGACATTATGCTGGCCTAGCTCTGAAACGAGCGGTGTCTGGACTCTGCTAACAGTACCTACATATCACTCTCTCTCTTGTTCTCACTCTTTTCCTCTATCTCTTTCTGCCTCTGTTTCTGTATCTGTCTCTCTCTCTTTATATATATATATATATGTGTGTGTGTGTGTGTGTCTAAGACACATCTATGTCTTTATCAACAAATCTAAAACACTTGTGTCCAACAAGCTGATCAAACAGCTGAAGTTTGATTAATCAATATATATCCCATGGATTCCTCGAATACTAATACTAGGAAATAGAGATATTGGAAAAAGACTATTTATATAAAAGACATTTCTCTGGTAAAATATAAAATCAATATACTCAACCTAAAATGCAACGCATATCAAGGTTTGCCCAAGAGCAAAGTCTTGATAAAGATTGGGAACCCATCTGATTGCTGCCAGACACGCCCTCTTCTTGACTAACTTGAAAACATCCATTGAATAAGTCAGCCTAGAATCCATGTCTCCTGAATAGGTTTTTGCAACATGGCATCACCATGCATTCAGTCAGTGTTGGCTGCATAGGGCGTTGCATTACAGTAGAGAGTGAAACACATGGGAGCAGAAGGAGGTTAATGTCTGAGAGACTCTTTCCAGGCTTAACCTCTCTCCCCTGCTCCCAGGCTCTTACTGTGGGAGCTGTGAGGGATGAATTAGAGCAAGAACACAGTTACGCTACACCAGACCAGAGCTTGTCCTTGCCGTCTAGGCCTCGTATTGATTGCAGGGTGAGTCACACGGAGCGCTGTTGAGCACAGGAGGAGAGAAATGCCACACTACTTACTTTCTTTTTGTTGTTGTTTGTTGTCGTATTTTCAGTTTGTATCCGTCTCTCGGCTTTTCTGTAAAATTGCCGTCCCTGAGTTTTTCTTTCCCTCGTGTCTGGGTGGGAATCTCAATAGCAAGGGGCGATTGGGGAGAACACCCGCTTCTGTCAGAGTAACTCAGGCCTACGCTTTTCCATCTTTTTACATGGAGTTTGTGGAGGATGTAGTGTTCAGTTTTTGGATTATAATAAAAGGAGAGCGTATATAGAAGTGTCATACAGTTGAAAAGAGCTACCGGGAATTGTTTCTATAATCAGTGATGAATTAAAGGAGTGCATTATATTTGACATAGCAGCATGGTTTTTCATGTGTAGTAGCACTACAGGTGCCCTATATAGTCTACTTATGGAACGATTTCTGTCGCACCTTGTCTTGTTAAAGCAGCAGCACCTCATTGATTGTTTACACCCCTGCCTAAGTAGGTGCCAGGAATACTGAACAATGCAACAGTTTATATAAATATCAAATATAGTTGCGTAGTAATTGACATGGGATTTAAAAACTTCCCACAGAAAGCAATTTGTCAGCAGGCTATAGAACGATTTCTATAGTTAGCACGTGTTTCTTTCAGCCAGCAGAATTAATAAGTATAAAATATGTATGCCAATCAGGCTTTGGAACCACAATCTTGGATGAGCCTGAGTCTGCCTAAAAGAAACGGGATGTTTTTCACGCTGTAGCCATAGCTATAGCCAAAGTTGGTCTTTATGGCTACTGAGATCCAACTGCTATTCCCAAATAGTAAGTGCGTTCCTGTGGGGACCCATAGGACCCACCAAGTGCTGATATGTATTTCACGTGATTTGAAGTTGATTTTCAGCGGGAAAGGATAACGGCCCTCGTAGAGAATGCTAATATTGTTATTACCACAGACTCCAAGTCTTGGTCCAATCCAATTTTAATCATCTTGTGCAAGAAACAGCAAAAGTATTCTCACATGTTCCTCTCTCTCTCTCTCTCTCTCTCTCTCTCTCTCTCTCTCTCCTCTAAGGGTCGTTCCCCAGCACTGCTCTCTACGCACGCAGAGACAAGCTGGAGCGCCTGACGCACGTGGCCACCAAGACCTTCCAGGCGCTCCGCATCTTTGTCAACGACGAGATGAACGAGCTTTACGCCGGACTGCACGCCGCCCAGACGCTGCTGAGGCCCGGGGGCCGCCTGTGCGTGCTCACCTTCCACTCCCTGGAGGACCGGCTGGTGAAGCGCTTCCTCAGCGGGGGGGACATGGACACGCTCGCCCGGCGACACCCGGGCCGAAGGCTCCAGAGAGAGACGGAAGAGGAGCTGGGGTGGGGGGAGGACACAGGGGGAGGCGGGGAGAAGGAGACGAGGACGAGGACATCACACTGGCTTCCTCTACAGAAAGGAGTGGTGACACCGCAGAAGGAGGAGCTGGCGGAGAATCCTCGAGGGCGCTCTGCTAAACTCAGAGCCGCGCTGAGATGCTAAAACATTGTGACAGTTGTATCAATATGACGTTTTCTTTCTGCTTCATTTAGTCTTTAGTTTTGTACCACAAAACTCATGTGGCCATACTTTGATGTGAAGAAATAATATTAATATTAAATGGAATTAAATCAGATATGAAGATTTGTTTTTTGTCTTTGTGCAAGTGGGTTTTAAAGTCTGCAATGGGTTCCTGCGCAACATTGAATTATACTATTTTCTCTAATGGAGGCTGTTAATATGATGACTAGTATTATACTTATTAGTATTATATTATATTCTAACCCAATATTATTCAACATTGGGTTTTGGAATTTCTTGAGTGACCACCTCACACCTACACACACTGTTTTATATGGATTGGTTTACATATCTTCCTTGGCTCTCATAAGTGAATATATTGCTAAGATTTCTAGAATGTATTAATAAAATTAAATAGGTTAAACATAATGACATTATTCTGTTCATTTGAGATCACTTTTCTTCCCAGGTTCTGCTTTCTGCTTTTTTTTTCATCTTCCTCGATGAGCAGCTTCAACTTCTACTGTACTGCATGAATCAGTAATGCCACTAAATACCAAGTGACGCATGTGTCAGAATTGGTGATGAATGAGCTGGGTGATTGTTATGAAACATTTTCTCACTTTAACTTAAAGCAGACGAGATGTGATGAACTTTACTATTTGACTTTGACTAATTGTTATTGCTCCATTAAGAGGATCAACACTTTTTTTCCCTCTCTTTCCCTGCCTCCTTCACTACACTATAAATATATCCTACTTGTTACCTTGGAAACTAAACGGGTGAGTAACGTTTAACTGCGTCTAAAAGTGTGCAGTGTTTTACGACAATCAACGTCAGATAGTTGGGCTTATTATTGTCCATCTAGACAATGTCACCATGGTTGATATATTGCCATAGGAACTAAACTATACTATTAGTAATTAAAGCATTGACTTTCCCCAAAAAAGACAATACAGTGTTTGAATACAAATATATTGTTATCAAACATTATAAACGATATAGGCTTAATATTTCATGTCATATCATGGCTTTTTCAAATGTATTTACGTTTTTTAATCATATTTTTATCGTATTTTGTGTGATCCTGAACTTATTTAGCAGGTTGAAATCTTGTTGATATTGTTGAAATTCCAGACCAAAATATTTTCCTGATTAATGCTTCAAGTGTATAGCATTTATTGAGCTCAAGAAAGCCACATCAATGATTATAAATTGTTGTTACCTATGACTACAAGTTCTCAATTACCATGGAAACACAGGTAGCCACAAATCTGAGAAGGTTCTATTATTGCAAACTTGTAAACTTTAATCAACCCATAAATTGACTGACTATACCAAGAACTAAGTGAAGAGTATGTCTAATGGTGGAACACAGCACAAAATGAATGGAAGAACAGTAAACTCTGAGATAAATGTGGAATATAATTTGGAATATGAATAGGAATTAACCCAATATCATTATGGATTAACTGCATTGTGTAAGGGGTCTGTAATGTGTGTCTATATATCTACAGAGAGAACGAGATGGATGGATGCACTGATTGGTCAGAAATGTTCCGGGAGCATTTCACTCACAGATGACTGGCATTTCTAACAAATTACACTCCATACCTCTCGTAGTTTACGAGAGGTATGGAGGCCAAGCACGAACCCACCTGTCTGTTCCAGTGCTCTACCAACACTGGCCTTCATGCAGTATGATGCAGTGATGTTTACCAAGCATCCACCACAATACCTTGTGGTGGATGTGGTGGTTTTTATTTAGGTACATAGGGGGGGATAAGAGGTAGGTACAGACACACACACGTTCCAGCTCCATGACTTTCTCCTGCTTGGCCCCGCCCCCTAATCCATCCCACGTCAAACTCTCACTCTCCGCCCAACTCTGCTGCTCCACCTGCTATAAAAAGATCTCTGGGTGAAAACATACTGAGGTCAAAGCTATTTGAATATTTTTTGTGAATGACGCAAGGGCTTCTCATGGGAAACAGATTAAAGGCAGACATGAGACCGACTTCAGATAATAACATGGCAGCACAGACCCAGGCTTAATGTCGTTTGCTGATTGCAATTTAAAACTTAATTCAAGAAGCAATCTCCTGTTGAAATCCACCCAGAATAAACACAAGACTGTGTGTGTGTGTGTGTGTGTGTGTGTGTGTGTAGAGAGAGAGACACATGTGGATAGATAGATAGATAGATAAAGGATATCCGTATATAGCTGTATGTCAGTTATGACCAGTTGCTTTATACATTATAAGCTTTATAAAATGACAATTTCGATGCAGCATAAGTTTAATACGTTTTAATCACTTAAATTGGATGGTTTTGGTTAGCTGCTGAACTAAAATAACCCAAAAGCTTTATAAAGAATACCGTGACAATTCCCATAGTGTTTGCAAACTGTATTTCTCCAGTAAGGTTGGGTTTTACTTGATGAGGTAAATTGTGTATCGTCCGTTTAAAAAAACTGGAGACGATTATCTTGTTCCTTTGCTCGATCGAACTGTTGTCTTTATTTAGTTACCATGACAGTAAAGTTAATAATTACAAAATGTACGACGGTCTCCCAAAGCTTCATTCTGTTAAGATCAAGTCATATTTTCTAAAGCCTTCATCTTGATGTCAGAGACATTCATTTGAACCAAGTCAACAACCAATGTCAAATAACATTGGTTTTGAATGTGGCCAGTGGAGAAACACGTTGACATCGTGAAATACTTCTGAGAAAAATCACATTGAAGAAGTCACTATATGGTTCCTTCTGGATGGAGGAGGAGGAGGAGGAGGAGGAGGAGGGGTGGAGAGAACCCAGAGACGAGGAGGGGGTTGTAATCGACACCAATGAGGCGATATATTGGATCCGTGGGAGAAGAATAACATAACTGTCCTCACAGTGGGCGTCTATGACTAAACCTAACAGCCCTCACAGCCATTATCCAGTGTCCAGAAAGAAAATGACCTGTCTGTTCGCAAGCCTGCAAAATTCTCAGCAGCAGTCCATACAGAACCACTACTCATCTGAGTCCTGGTAAAACTGAGTTTGCTGATCAAACAATCACCCTGGGGTTAAAATGACATGGTTGTTTTTTGTGAAAATGAAAATGACTCCATAGGCGTGGCGAACCCACTTCATTCCTCTAATGGAGGTATTCTCAGTCTTGTCTTGTTGTCGTCTCCGTGACCCCTGTTGGCTGAGGGAAATTGTCAATGTTGATGTCAACAAAGAAGGAGTCCCGGGGTCCATGGGTGGTTCTCGCTGCTCCTGGCTCTTCTGTTAAGTGGGTCGCCATCATGTAGTGTTATTTGTATTATTCATACTTCACCCAGTTTTCTACCCCATCCGCCCCTTGGCTTGAAAGGCCGCCAGCAATTGTGTAACACTTTCGAGATTTTACAAATTATTACTTCTTTTTTTTTTTCTCACACATTTTATGTGGGAGCTAGCATTTGAAAGATACAATTTAAAGGGTGGCCAAACAATAGCAAAGCATATGTAAGTGTTGGCACAAGATTGGTGATGGGAAGGTGCACCTCACTAAGGCATGGATGGCAGTTAAGCATGCTAGATATTAGACTCAGAATCAGATGTGTGTATATTTTAATGACAGACATTATACTCATACATTTATGATATATTTATTCAATATATTTTACAAATGTATAATTTAAATGTGATCACACTTCAATGGAAAGTGAGAGCAGCGTACAATCCTGATTCCCTATGATTGACGAAGAGCAGAGAACAGTCGTCAGCCAGACAGCCAACATACAGAGGAATTGGTGTGAAAGCTATTCTCCACACTGTCCAACTAGGTGTCTGATTGTGTAATGAGGAGGACCTAAAGAACAGAGTGGAGAGCTCTCAGATCACACTCCTATAGTTAAGTCTAGCCATATGAAAGACGTGCTTCTTTCATGCATCAGATGATAACAGAGAAACCCACAAAGAAATAACTCAGACCCTGTCCACCCTATACCATCTGCAGGCATGTGAGTTCATGTAGAAGGCTTCAGTGAACCAACTAACCACAATATAGCACGATGGAAGAGTACCATGGAGTTTCAATGAGACCATGTTAGTGTGTTTTAAGACAAGTCATAAATCTATTCCAGTAAGTTGCCAATAGGAACACAGCAGGCTTTTTTCTTGCATGCTGGCATGCCCATATGGATGTAAAAATCTTGAAAAAAACCCTTGAAAATAACCATTCCATGGACCAATGGTTTTTATTTGAGGACAGAAACAGGACATGTATTTATTGCCATAGTGGGAAACAAAAGTACACAGAGAGTACGGACCCTGGAGAAATGTGCATATGCATGGAGACATAAAAATTCACTTAGTTATACAAACACTTTGTATAGTTTCCAAATATAGTTGTTCAGCCTTTCATGGTATCGTTATACGGCTGGCTGTTGGCTGACGTAGGCAACGGCTTCATTTTACACACTCACAACAAGGCTATATTTGTTTTTGGTCTCATATGGCAAAATCTGATATGCAATTAACTCAAAAAGAGCGAGCAGAATTAGAACTTCTGCAAGGATCTTGTGTAATATCCCTGAATGATACTTGATAATTGACAAAACATCTGTTCATATTTGCTAGGTTTCAGGCATGCTACAGTGTGTACCATAGTTTATTCAAGTGTATAGCTCCAACAATAGGAACATGAGACGAAAATGGGTATCTTTTATTAGCTTTCTGTTTTGTGGTAACTGACAAATATAATCTATAGGGCCTACCCACAATATTATGTGGATACTCTTTCATGTCTTCTGCTGTTATGCATCTCAACTCCAATCTGTTTTTGCTTTGCTGAAGTCATTACAGAGGGTGTTTTAGGTCATACTTTTGGTTAAAAGAGAATTACCAGCCAATTGTTATTCCTTTGGGAACTCCTGCTAACCCAAACTACCAAGCAAACTGTAACTGGATCTACTGTTGAATATATTTATTTATTATTTAGATTGATAGGTTTAAGGCTAGCCCAATCTCCTGCCAACTAACTGAAAACGCCCCCTGCTAATTGTTTTTAAGGAGAGCCCTTCCCACTGATGTCTGAATTGTTAGCCAGGCCTCAGAAAAAACACCCATCCTGTGAATAATTAAAAGTGCATTTGTACTTTTAGGTCAATTGCATGCATGCCCCTCTTGTAATTTGACTTCCTCCCATGTACCTGGAACATTCTAATGAGTGACAACATCTGTAAATAATATAATACTACTCATACAGAAGAGGATGTGAGGGGGAACTATTAAAGGAGGAATTATTATTAAAGGAAGAAAAAGTCTGTGTGTATGACAGCAGAGAGGTCACAGTCAAAGCTGGTTGTTGAAGCCAACTTAGAAACCGAAGTAAAGTTAGAAAGATATTGAATAGGATCAGAAAGACAATTTGATCCAAATTTGAAAGGTGATACAGACAAAGAGCTGTTGGGTTGTGAAAGTGATAGACTTCTTTGATCTTATTTCACAATACGACCACAGACCATAATGAGCAAACCATTGGTGGTATCAGGGTGAGTAACAATGAGTTTATGCAAAGTATGGTCATGGTCTCGCGTCAACTTCTCTCTCTCGTCTCGTAATGCGGTAACACCCTCACTTCTCTCTTTGAACATTTTGATATTTTTCCCCTGATGATTCCATGTCTGTGTACTGTATGTATGTATGGCTGTATAGACTGTACTGTCAGTGTACTGTATGTATAGCTGTATAGACTGTATTGTGTGTATGGCTGTATAGACTGTAGACTGTCAGTGTGAACTCTGGTGACCTCACCAGCTTTGTGTAAATCCATGGTGGCTGCGCCCTACCGGCCAAAGAGAAGAATGAAAAATGTCTTCAGTGTAACTACTGACGAAGTGTGGGCATCCTACCGTAGTAAAGAGTGGACACACATACATTGACCTTCACTTCCTATTGTGTGTTCAATTCCATTCAACATTTCACACTAAAAATAACATAATTGAAAGCAGGGCAGGAATAGATTCCTACGATATTGTTTTGCACATAAAGCTACTGTTGATTACAGGGTTGTAAATACCAGTGTAATTATCACTGTTGAATTATTTGTAGGTCTTGATAACCACATTATTTGGTCTGGGGAGGACCACTTACTGCTTAATGATAGCATGCCTTTATATGCTTTATTAACCGTGGGGGGTTCACCGGCATTAAGTGTCTGACCTCCTCCAGGGAAGTTTTCATTATGTTGGTGTGTGTGTGTGTGTGCTGATTGCTAGTTGGGTGTTAAGGCTAGCCCATTACATCCTTGCAGTAAATGGTCACCAACGGTCCCCACAGCCACTATGGTACCTGTATAGGAGAATGATACGGCCAATGATACAGTGAGGCCGGACCTCTGTAAATACTACAGATCTCAATCAAAGTGCCTTCAGGACCCCTGAAAGGACCCACCTCATGGCCCTCGATTTCTGCAATGTTGATCATTGCTACATAAACATATCATTACTAGAACTCAGATGCAAAGGAATATGTACGTTTCCAGTATTTGTGTGTGTGGGTGTGTTAAATGTGTGTGTTCTACACAGGGTGTTGTGATGTGTCTAGTGCAATAGTTAGAGGGAAGGTGCATGTCTACTTCCAACTCTCTTGCTTACAGTTTGCTGCTGCTGCCTAGCCCTCGTGGTCAGTCGGGAAGCAGCCATTGGTGTAAATCTTCCCCTGCCAGTACACAGCCTTCACCAAGACTCCTGCCAGGCCTCCCCGTGGCCACACATGGTAACTGGGTGTCTCGCGGCCCCAGGCTTACATGGCAGGGGATCTTGGAGCTACAGTGGTCCCCAGAGATGATGTGCAGGCCCACAGAGTGGACACGCCCCGGCATCAATCAACCACAGACCCACAGCCTTGTGGGTAAGTCCAGAAAGACAAAGGATGGGGGTGCACACCCTCAGAGAAAGCAAGTGTTGGCAGGCGCTCTGCGTGCGGTCCTCCAACATACTGTTCCGGCAGCCTCCTGCAGCTGTGAGGAGGCTCTGGTTGCCTGGGATCTCTTCCTTGCCACTAGAATCCATCTCCTCACAGTGAAGAAGTGGTGTTGCAGCATATAGATTCTACTACTGCCACAGTTCCATCCAGATTCTGGCACAATTGCTACATAGGCTCATCAGGAACCTGTTTAACATCAGGCTGGATGGGAACTTGTTTAAACATCAGGAGGCTCCAAGCTGCAACAAAGTACCAGTTGGTGGGTATTCTGGAGCTTCAGTATGCCAATGACTGTGCACTTGTAGCGCATATGCCAGAAACCCTGCAGGCTGTTCTTACAGCCGCTATGGGACTCTCTCTTACATCCAAGACAGAGGTCCTTTGTTAGTAGTTTTCAGAATTCACACATAAACAGAAAATCTTCTCCATTGGAGACTCTCCACTTGCTACAGTTCCAGACTTCAAGTACTTTGGAAGCATCCTGTCTGAAGACTGCAGCATCGATTAGGACATTTAAAATCCGATGGAGCAGTCTTCATCCTCCTCTGGGTGTCTAAGGAGAAGGGTCTTTAGCAACAACAACCTACATCTACACACCAAAGTCGCTACCTGTTATCTATCTGCATCTCCATACTTCTCTATGGCTGTGAGAAATGGACCGCCTACACCTACCACCTGAAGCAGCTTGAGTCCTTTCACATAATGTGTCTTCAGCTCATCCTGAAAGTGACCCGGCAAGACCGTGTGCCACACTCAATGGTTCTACAGAGGACCAACTGCAGGAGCATAGAGGGGACCATCATGCAACATCAGCTGAGGTGGCCTGGCCATGTCACCAGAATGCCAGCTAACCGTCTGCCCGGGAGCATCCTGTACGGCCAACTTCAACTAGGCCGTCATTCTGCAGGTGGTCATAAAAAGAGATTTGCCTGAAGACCTTGCCTGAAGAAGTGTGGGATAAATCCTTCTTCCCTGGAGACCGCTGCAGAGGACTGCTCCACGTGGGGCCAACTCTGCCACCAAGGAGTACAACATGCAGAGGAGAAGCCGACAGAATGTGGCCCGGCTAAAAGAAGAAGAAAGATGCACATGTCTGCACCTACCCCCTCCGGCCTTCACTGTCTGTCACAGACAGTGTGCCTCACGCATTGGAGTATACAGTCACCACAAGACCCACAAGTAGTAGTGGAAGTCATCATAGGTCTCAATGGACTACCTTAAGCAGTAAGTAAGCAAGTGTGCATGCGCATGCCAGTCTGTGATCATGCATGTCGATCCGCGGTGCACCGAATCTCAACACGCTACTACTTAGCCCTCCACCTTTAAGACTTGGACTACAATGCATCCCAGCAGCAGCCGCACACTATGTTGTCTCGTGGCCTCTCTGTGAACCAGCAGTGAATTGGAGAACAGCGGCAGGCCCCGGGGGTAAGTAGCTCAGACCAACCTGCATGTGGATCACAGCAGAGCAATAGTTTCAATATAGACGCAAAGAGCTGCAGATATCAACCCCAAAAATGCATTCATCATTATATAAATATATACATACATAACTAAAATATATATGTACATATAAACACACACACACACACACATCTGTATAATAATATTTATGTATATTTTTTGTACTGTGCAATCGTTGTGTGCCACAGTTCCGAAGATCAAACAGCAACCTGTCATCATTTCATATCTGCCAACAAGTGTAAGCCTACGCCCTTGCAAAGCTGTTCTATACAGGTGGACATATCTGACTGGTGGGTCGTCGGATCATAAGGGGAATGTTTTCTTTACAAATATCTGCGTTGACACTGACTCTCTTTCTACATCGCCGTCCTATATGTGAATGTCTGGGCTTTGTTTGTCTTTGTATTTTCCTCTTTATGCGTGCTCCCTGGCAGGGTAGAGAAGACATGGCTGCATCTGCATGCAGAGGACTTGTTTAGTTTAGTCTCAAAGAGAAGTGAGCATTGAGTAAGGGCACGTCATGCAGATAGCTCTTTGATTGACGCAAGCCTGCAAAATCACTGGTTAAAGACCCCTTCAAAACCATACAAACCTGCCTGACAATAACTTGACAATAAGGCAGCCATGTGCTGGCAGGACTTGAAATACCTTCAAGAGGCAGCGATGGAAAGAGAGAGATGTACACTCGTACCCTCGTGAGAGAAACACACACCTGCTGTACCTCTTGGAAAAATCCACACAGCAAGTTCTTCTGAGGAGCAAAGCCAGTGCAGTTTACGGCCACTGAGATAATTTTGTGCGTGTGTGTGTGTTTGTGTTTGTGTTTATTGCTTGTTCATGGTTTGGAACAATGCAATATTCCTTTTTGTATTACTGTAACAACGGTACGCATCAGTTTGGTTCAAGGTAGCATTGTTTACACCTGGATTTTAACATTCATAGCGTAATATGATGCCCTGTGAATTAGTTTTTCATTATGAAGAGTGGATTTTATTTCAGGAAATTAAAACTACTGTTATCCGGTACTCATGCTCTCTCTGGCAAATGTTCTTTTGTGTTTTTAACAACCAACTGTGGACAACTCGTTGGTTCTGGGTTCAGAGGGACTCATTAGGACAGGAAAACTGTGTGTATCTGTGTGTGAGAGAGTGTGTGAACACATGCGCATGCTCGTGTGTGCCTATGTGTGTTTCATTATTCAAAAAAAGGCAATTATAGACAGATTTATTGATAGATCCCTGTATCGACTGAAAGATAGATTGCCTTATTTGTGTGAAACGGAGATGTAAGAAACACACATATACCCTGCACACACAAACACACACGTACAAACACACACACACACACACACGTGTACACACACACAAACACACACATGTACACACACACACACACACACACACACACACACACGTACACACACACACACACACGTACACACACACACACACACACACATACGCAC
>OMKP01021357.1:0-10984 GCA_900302375.1 Bathygadus melanobranchus
GGTATTATGCATAAACTAGCTTTTCTGTGATTGGATATTTTCATCTCATCCAGGAAGGAAGTACTTATGCTGCCAAAGTCTCCATAATCATGCCTTTATATAGCTGCGAATGCCAGGGCCCATTCTTTACTTGAGCGAAAAATTGAGTTAACCTTGCACAGAAAGTGAATTAGCAGGCTAGCTCATCTGGTATAATCTCATTTCATATTAGTGATACCATTTTTCTATTTAAGCTTCCACAGTCTATTGGTTCTCAGTGATATATTTATGACATAAGTAAACTCACTTTTATTTCAACGTAAACAGTTGCTTGAGTAAAGGGCTGCAAATGTAATATTGACTGCCTTTGTTGTGTCATTTCAGTCATTCTCTTTCCTCTGTTCTTTGTTCTCCATCAGGAATGTCAGGTGGGATTGGTAGGATTTGGTTGGGGTGGGGGATTATGCTCGCCTGCTGTGTTCTGAAGTCTGACTATACCTTTGATGTCCAGGGAGGAAGGGGCTGGGGAGGGTGGGCATATGTTCCTCTTATCCACCTACATTTCCTCTCTCAGTTATTGGATTAGCGCTTTTCTTCCTTTTCTTACCTTCTTTGTGTGCAGAAGGCAGCGTTGCATTGAGCCAATAGTCCGTCCATCTCCGTCTTTTGATGAAGGGGGATTCTGGGACTTTTTTGCGACTGCAGTGATTGAAAGGTGGTCTTGTGGCTCTCCCTCGTCTGACTTTGAAGCACGGCTATAACTTGCTTGTCGTCGTTTCCTTACCATCAATTCAAGCGGCCGACGGGCGTTCCCGAGAGCATTGCATCCCGACTTACGACGCTCAAAAGATGTATGATTTTGCGTCAAATGCATTAAGCATATCCCAAGGTATCCCCATTTATGGAGATAATAAGTCTGTAAGAGACAATTGTTCACCGATTGCTCTCTAGAGAGGGCTGGGTAATGCTGCAGTTCTAAAAGCTGAGTGGCACTTTATTGGTTTAAATGTCTTCAAGCATTTCTCACCTTCACTCTCAGATATCAAGCACACACACACACCTTGATTTACAGTTCCACTACAAGTTCCAGCCAACCTATTTTTTTTACTTGCACAGAGCAAAACACATTAATAGAAATGGTTTCTGACAAAAGAAAACTTTATATTGATATAGTTCATCAATAGTAAAATGCACTAACCAATACAATATTATTTTTTAAAGAAATGACCATGTCAATGTATCCTACTAAACCAGCACAACAAACAACGCTAAAAGTGCTCTGCTTGGACCACAGGCTAATTAAAGGCCACCTTCATTATCTACTGCTTCTATTATATGCTCTTTCCCTGGTTGCCATAATGCACTTTAGAAAAGATGGCCCTGCTTGGAGTATTTGGCGATGGTGATTATGAGTGTGAAAGAGAGTATACAAACGGATAGTTCTACATGCTATTCATTGGACCTCTTTGTAAATAGCAAGAATTGCAAGCAATATATTGGCCACATATGGGCTATATGTATATTCAAAAGTTTCACAGAATAAAGTCTTGCTGTCTTTGCTACAGTAAAATTTTGCTCGACTTGTTATAAACTACTACATCAATTGCGTTCATTATATCATTAGTTTAAATGGTTTCCGGGTTGCATAATCTAAAATTGGAAATAAAATGCTTTGAAGTCTCACCTTTATTTGTCTGAAGGCTTCAGCAAGGGGCCTTTGGGTTCAGGTTAAGGTCCATTTACTTCATGCAGCTTACGTTTAGCCAAACGAAAATCTGGCTTGTGTCTTCTGTTTCCTAACCAAAACCATGTTGTTTAACGGGCAAAACAGAGGCTTCCAGGCTGGAGCTTGTCTGGCAATCAGATATTAGTCGAGGTTAGCCATAACTGACATTGTGACAACACAATGCTGTACCATTTTGGATTTGTCGCAGTATTTTATCACCTTAAACAATACTGGCCCTAAATGTCTCTCTTCTGATGGTAATGTGCCAGATTACAGTGCGCCCACTACTTGTTGAGAGGCCTTCTCAAATTAATCCTCCTAATTACGTTCCCTGGTGACATGTTTTGCATGAGTAATAATGCCATGTGGGAGAACTGTGGGAAAACTTCTGATGATGCCAACAATTATACCTTTGTTAATCCTGCGGTGCTCTTATTTTACATGCATAGGAGAGTGACCAAAGAACAAGTGATATCACTCTAGTTTCTAGTTTCCTCAGTGCTTCCACAGTGCACCACTCACATTGTGCTTGTGTAGATCCTCTCATACACAGGGATGTTGTTGGCATTCGCGCAACACACTCCGCCGAAACTCTTTATTGCCATTCATGATGAAAGGTTTTCTTTAGCGCAGCATGTCCTTCATTTGCAAAGGAGGAGCTCAAATGCACTATTGTGGGCTGTATTGCAGTGCAACAGGGATGATGAGATGGATACATAATGCATGAGTGTGTTATTGTCCCCGGGACACCATAGTTAATAAATATGCTGCTGGTTTTAGAGCCTGCTAATATTGAATGACGACAGTCTTGAGAGACATCTAGCGGATCGTTTCGCATCAATCAGCGCTCTGTATCCTGACCTCATCCGAGAGAGCTCACGAAGCGGCAGTGTGAATATTTCATGTTTTTCTCGTGTTCATTTCCACGTTTATTTAAGTTTGTGCCGATGTTAACACTTAATCACACACAAACATTTCCCACATGTTTGAGTCAGGAAACCAACACACACATTGAATATCCAAATGCTCTGAAAAATATCCAAACCAAGTCCACTTTGAAAGCTTTATTTATGTCGCTCTTGCAACAGTGTCTGATTATCCCTTCCATTGAGATCACCTGTTCCATCATTGTGAAATGTTGCCTGTTAAATAGTCCGGAGGATGGGCATTTCCATGGCTATGTGGCGGTGTGCTTCACACCAGTCCTATTGGGGGAGGCCTCGCAGGTTATCTCGGGCAATCGGCAGGCAATTGGAGGGAAAAAATGGCGGCATGACAGAGAGTCTATTTTCCCCTTGACTGGTCTTTATATTTGTCCTGCAGTGCGTTAGATCACTCCCATCGATCCCCCCCACCCCGACCCATTCACCATCATATCATCTCGTGTCATTGTGCACAGCGGTGCCAGTCATAATCACGTTCCACCATCTCACCGTCCTGTTGTTATTGTGATGTTTTGCGGTCTGCACCGGCAGGAGGATCGTACGCGGGGGGCGTGAGATAAAGCTTAATATTATTATATAATGTCGGTGGACTTTAAGTCTCTTGCAGGGAACTGCTGATACCAGGCGAGGCAGAAGGAGAATGGGGTCGGTCAGCGGAGAAAATTGAAAGGCGGTCTTGAAAGTGAGTTTGTCTCAGGTGTGATGTGCGTACAAGAGGATTGAGCGGCACTAATAAAGTGTTGATAAGCGGAGGATGATGTGTTCTTTGACCTTCACCTTGCCCACCGCCTCCTTGCTTGACAGGCCGAGCCGCTGTTTGTGTAAGCGTTTGCTCCTCGCTCCGGTTCTACCTTGCATAAATCTGTTGCGGGGGGAGTAAAGCTCCCGGGACCGAGAAGGAGGGAGGCTGGTGGGGGGCTGTCTCATAGGTGGAGAAGAAGAAGAAGGAAAAAAACAGCCATGCATCACCGAAGACAGGTCATTTGAACTGTGCAATGCTGCGTCTGAGTGTTCCTGAGATTAGAGAGGCTAATAATTTCTGAGGGCCATGCTTTATGTTAATGTGACAGGGCCGCGCTGTATATTTCTGCTGAGGCGCCGCCTTTGTGGCGCTTAATTTTGCTTTAATGGAACTGTTGTGTTAGTATCAGCAGCCGGCACAGAGATTTAGGCCCGCACGGAATTAACTGGCTTTTATTGCGGAGGACGTCCTCTGATTATTTATCACACGTCTGTAGACATCACCAAGGACATGTCAAACAGAACAACTGTCTCTGTCTCCTGAAAATAAAGAAGCAACTAACAGGAATATCATTTTAAAAAGTTCAGTGATTAATGAAAAAAAAAGCGGCTTTTACTCTAGGGCGGCAGTGGCTCAGGAGGTATAGTGGTTGTCTGGCAACCGGAAGGTTGCTGGTTCGATCCCCGTCTCTGCCTAGCTAAGTGTCAAGGTGTCCCTGAGCGAGACACCTAACCCTAACTTCTCCCAATGAGCTGGCTGTTGCCTTGCATGGTTGACACCGCTGTGTGTGTGAATGTGTGTATGAATGGGTGAATGTGAGGCAATGTAAAGCGCTTTGGATAAAAGTGCTGTATAAATGCAGTCCATTTACCATTATTGCATGTTTGTTTCTCTCTGGTAAATCCTTTTCATTGTCCCATAAAGTGCAGACCACTTTTATGTGCTTTCCACTTGGCTAGGGATCTGTACAGGGCGTATGGAAACGCGACTTTTGCAGAGCATAGAAAAGACAAAGGTGCATGATCATCTTCTCATACATGACATGTTCCCACAGTGAAAAACGACTTGGCTGATGGAAACACAGCAACTGTTTGAATTGGTAATCAGGGCTATAAGAACAACAGCTGCACACATTGTAATTGAGCAGTTCTGCCAATCAGCTTCATCGTTTTACTCAGTCACTGGCTGCACCTGTTTCCCCAGTGCCCCTCACTCCCTGTTAAACTCAGATATTCCACCAACTACTTAAACAATCAAAAATCAAATCCCCACTGAACATTACACAAAAAAGGAACATGCAGTGCAACAGTTAGGCAGTATAGTTGAAGGAAAACGAAGACATTATGTAAAATACATCGATCAATACCATGGCATGGCAAGGCCTTAGAAAATGAAATGCTTTATATGCCCTTGCCCTAAAGTAACCGCTATGCACATAGTATAAGTCATTCTCATTTGAATGCTTGAGACCTATGGGCAAATCAAACCATCTACATAACACTAGATATGTTTAATCTCTCTCATCCCGCAAGGTTTTTAAATGCTATATACAATGACTGAATGTTGTTAGGTATTGCAGACAAACAGGCAGACAACTTGATCACTTGCCCATTGCTCCTTATCGAAGCACAGAAGCTAACTGGATGAAAACATCTGCCACTGAATATATCCATCATCATCATGCATCCCAACCAATGTTTGCCAAACTACACCTGCCATGGAGTGACCTTGGATTATCTTGTGAAATCCACTGTCTATACTGCTCAATGTTCTTTCAGTCAATCACTGTCTACTGTCAAGAAGTTGAGGAAAAGTGTCCGCTGTGAAGCAATTCACTCAACTCAAATGTGGGTAAGCCTCTAAACCAGATCAAATTCTAAACAGCACCTACCTCAGCTACACTGAAGCCTCTTCACAACCTTGACCTTAATTCAAACCACGGGTGCTCTTTTATAGCCTTGGACACTGTACACACTATGCCATCCCCTATGTATATATATTGCAATGCTCTGAAATAGCCTTGCACACACCATCCAAATTTGACTCCAATTCCTAGACGAGCGGTTGCTCTTCCCAAAATCAATGTTTACACAGCTTTTCTGCTAAAAGAAAGATGACTTAAGATGGAGGCTATAAGTTATCACTGGTGGTACAGTGGGTGATTAAAACTGACAACCGTGCACAACAATAGGAGACCATATGATGGTGATCAGGTTGGAGTGAAGCCATTGAGGTGCAGGGTCAAGGCAGGGGGAGAGCTATTGATTGATGTGAGTGATCTAACACACTACAGGGCAGATGTAAAGACCAGTCAATAGGGGCATTTTTAGACTAAGGGCATTATCACATCTACAGTTCGGTAGACTCGGTCCAATTCAGGGTTGAAGCTGATACTTTACTGCATCTTTCATTTGGTTCGGTTAGCATTGACACTGGACTTTGTCAAGTGAACTAAACAATGTAAACACATGTCACGCTGTTGAACGTGTTGCCACAACGCTTGGAGCAACAACTTTGACTGGGTTTTCTCTTTGGTGTTCCTACAAATTAAAAATAACCCCATTTCTACCATTTGGTTTGTTTTGTGAGTGACTACAAGCAATTTGTTTATATAGTCCAACCGACCATATTTCCATGAGTCCTTTCACTTCCTGATTGCTCTACGTCTGACCACGCCTCATTTTAATCTTGGAAAAGTTCACATATACTTGGCTGAATATGTTTATTATTTCCAGTTTGTGGCAAAAGTGTACATTCAACCCACAATGCATAGTTTCTCGCTTCCTGTATTTGGGTTGAGTCACATGCACACCTAAAGTGAACCGAAACAGAGTTCACTTGGAAGCGGACCGAGACCCCCATTTTCATTTCCACTGCAGGACACTTGTCTGCTTAAAGACACATGGCTTTAATCTATAGTGGTGTACTTTTGATTGTTATTGCTGGTTCTGGCGCCCGACAAAAAGAGCACATTCGCAGATTTTTTTGGACCTCACACACAATGCAAGTTCATTGCAGTGCACACATTCAAGATTCATTCAATGTAAGGACAAGGTCGATACAACCTACTCGTAATAACTCGTCCAAACAACATTATGTATATTGTAATACGTCCTTCAGAAGAATTATTAAGTCGTTCAGGTGAGATACGAAGTCGTTTGAACGAGATAGATCCAAAAAGCCCCTGAAGAAATTGTATTTTGTTGTTGTCTGTGGCGTTTCTGGATCAAAGTTTAAATGAATCATGGTACACGAGGGATCCACAAGCACTGCTTTTCATTTTTCATTCATACCGTTCTGTCCACACTCAAAATGGACTTTATATTCATAATCATTCTTTAATAATGCAGCAATAATAGTAATACATGAAGTACCTACAAGGTCATTAATTGACACAGTTCATCTTAAAAATGAGTTAAGTGCCAACTGGCGCTTAAACTTCCATTTAATCTGTGAAATGATTCCATAAGCCAAGAATATTTCCATGACTTATTTGAAGATGATTGATTTGATAACTCTGATTTGATAATCTGCCATAGTCCGTTTCTGTTCCAAATGTACAATTTGAGTAAAATGGGCATTTACTTGTTTACAAAACATCAAAATAACATATTAAGCAAATAACACTGCCATTATAAGCGTGCATAAGGAGGCCGACATGACAAATATGTTTCTAATATTTTGGCATTCATACTTCATAGTGACAAACGTCTTTCAAACATGTTTTTTTTCATTTGCGAAGGCCTTTTGCCAAGAGGTTTTCTACTTATTCATGTTCAAAACCGTGAAGGTCCTGCAACATTCATTGGGCCTCCCGCCACCACTATCCACCACCATCCCCCACTCACAAGCTGCCAGCTCTTGAGCACCAGGTTTAGCACCATCACATGATTAAGGTCAGTGGCGCGGCGAATGTTTCATTAGCGGTTCAACCAATATTGCAGTTTAATTGAGAAATGGAAAAGCCATTACAAGGAGTGCAGCCCCCAACTTCTGTTTCTTAAACACCATTTTTATTCAGACTTCACATGCAAATGCCTCCTTTCAGATAAACTTGTGCAAAAGCCAGCGGTTTCCATCTGTAATCTCTCTCTCCCTCTCTCTCTTACTCAACTTATATATTTATTTAGTAACAGTTGTGTTAGACAAGCAGGGCAACAATAGAAAGTATGTTGCTACAGCAAAAGGCTTAGAACAACCATTTGTCCAACCTTATATCTGTATGGGGTCACGATAGCAGTATTGAGCAAACTTTTGGTCAGCATGCGTGCTTGGTCTTTGTTGCAAACTGCAGAGACAAATGCACTCTGCTGAGGGTTCACACACAAATAATGGTTCACACTTGACTGGAGAAGGGTTATAAGAGGCTATAAACGAAAGTGGTTGTTTTAGCCTCACAGATACTGCTGGATTAGTTAGGTGTTGTCTGCTTCACTGTTGGTGTGCCTCTTGTTCTATGCATTATATATGAGTATTAGTGCATGTAGCTACAAAAATGTTGGGTGCAACACTGCTCTTTTCATGTATTTTGTTTCTGGGCAAGGAGAGTATTATTTGTTTGCTATTTTTGTCTTGCTGTTCGAGGATTCATGAATGTCACACGCATGAATATCACACACACACACACCACAAACACACACACACATATACAAACACACACACAATTTTTGCTTAAGTTTCATCTTGAAACTTGCCTGCCAATTTCCTAGCAGACTATTCAGGTTAACCCAGGCATCCACGGTTCACTGGGCCAATGGATTTCCCTCACAGCACTTGTTTTAGATTTAGTCTTTACTTGCTGAAGAAAAATAGCCAGGGCCCCCTTTTTTGCTCAGGGTTGGTTCAGTTATTTAGTGAGCACTTCGACGGTTAAGTTATAGCCACAGATATAGATTCTTATTTTAGAAATGAATAAAAAAGTAGAAATGCAACCATTGAAATAGCATGCATGGCGACACAATTGAAGACCACAGTCATGATTTGTGGAGAATATCACTTATTTTGTATGTCATTCTGAAAAGTCTGCAAGTGATTGGTCAATTAAGCATGCCATGACTGATTTGCAAGATGCATACCAAGCTTGGACTTAATGGGACACTTCCTTTCCAGGTTCAATCTCCTGTCATCTCTTCCTAATTGACTTCAATCTAATGCCGCACCTTAACCTTGTGCATATATAGGAGGTGTCAGTTGGACCTCAGGAGTCTACAAGGAAGGAAAAAAGGGAATTGAGTATGACCTGACCTCTCTAAAATGTCACTTATACTAATTTCTGACCAAGCAATTAATTTGTAATCAATATGTTGGCTCAATGCAGTCCTGGTTTGAAGGATAACTTTTTTCAACCTGGACCCTTTTTTCCCATCATTTGGGATCTAACGGACTAATGTGGACAACATTTGAATGGACAAGTTGGTCCAGTATTGAGTGAGAATGCAGCCACGAAACGTCACATTTCACATGAAACTACTGAGTGTTATAAAACAATGGTTAACTGCAATGGAGCCCAACATATGATGTATATGCAGGTAAATGGTAAATGGATTGCATTTATATAGTGCTTTAATCCAAAGCACTTTACATTGCCTCACATTCACACATTCATACACCGACGGTGGTGTCAACCTTGCAAGGCAACAGCCAGCTCATCAGGAGCAGTTAGGGTTAGGTGTCTTGCTCAGGGACACCTCGACACTTAGCTAGGGGGAGACGGGGATCGAACCAGCAACCTTCCAGTTGCCAGACAACCGCTCTACCTCCTGAGCTATTGCTAGTCTGCATTTGCATTTAAATAAATAAGTAAATGGGGAGAACCCATGAGTAGACTAAGGATGGCACATGCAAAATGTACATAGACTTCTGCAATCGGGGGGCTGGGGGGTGAAATTCTGTGCAGGTGTTTGTGAATTTGTAGGCTCTGCATTCTGAGCGAGACTCTGGAGAGATACAGGCCAAAGATAAGAAAAACGCTCTCTTTTTGCCGCTGTAAGGCGGCAGTCAAAAGGAGATGCTTAACATTAATGCTTGGCCGTTGACTTATATAATTCAGAAGCAGACAGACATCAATGTTTTACACCGATGGTCAGCAAACAAGAACACGTTCTCAGTTTGATGGAGTTCATTTATACTTGTATTTTAAATCAGTAATTGACATGTGAATACAGAGGTAACGTTTAATTGTAAGCCAAAGTATAATCAAGACAACACATTCATAACCATGGTTTGATCACATTGTGTGTTTGGTTTGACAGCCTCAGCCTGAAAGGTGTCCATCTGTTTAACTCAAGTGCAGATAAGTTACTTTTTTGAAGTTAGTAGTATTAGTATTAGTAGTACAGTAAATGCTTATAAAGACACATTCTTGAAATTCGAAATGTATGATTAAAAGAAGAAAGTTTCTAAAATGTGTTTAGTAAATGAAACCCACTGGGGAAAAAAAATGCCTGTACATTTAAATTAAATTCACTCCGAAACAAACATTGCATTCCAATGTGGTTCAGATGTAGCTCACTGCCTGTGGAGGAAATTACATCACCTTCTCTCGTAGTTAGGCAATTTATGGCTTTACCTCCACACACAAGGTGCAGTCGAGTGTAAATTCATTATGTATTGAGTGTTATTCCTTTATATGGGCCAGCGGGGGGAGGATACGGAACAGAGTCCATGATGGTGTCTAAAATGGCGTCTTGTGTATAAAATATACGGTCAGTGTTTCAAGCGTCATGGTCACTGGTATATAATACTCTTTCCATGCAGAATCTGTGGGCGGTCCCCCCCCCTACTCTCCCCATTTCCCACCAAATAAATCACTGTGTTGAGGTGAGAGCTGAAGCTAGAATGGATCCCCAGCACTTTGATATTTGACAGTGTGACAATACAGACACATGAAGTGAAACTAATATATATATATATATATATATATGTGTGTGTGTGTATATGTATTTCTATATATATATGTGTATATATGTATATGTTTGTATATATATTTATGTGTGTGTGTGTGTGTGTCTAACCCTTTCGACAAATGTGTTACTTTTTTGTAAGTCGCTTTGTGAATGTGTAAATGTAAATGTATATACTATATGCCACCTGCCACCACAAAACCCAACATGAGTGAATGGTGGGAGGGTGAGATGTAACGTTGAACTTTGCTGCTGTCACACTTGGGTATGTTTATACTCTAGCAGCTCTGTGTAGCAGATTTGTGTTCTTCATCAGAGTAGGCATGCTTACTCTTTTCTGACCAGCTCCAACATCAATGTGATTCAGTTGTTGTTTCATTCTGAGGCGTCAGATTATGCTCATCTGTCTCCCTGTCTGACCCCCCCAACCACCCCCCATTTACTGTACTTGCTGAGTCAGGCGCACGCTTCTTCTTCCACGTCCAAATATAGCAGTGGGATCAGCCGATGACAATACAGAGCAACACAGTACATGTGTGAATGTGAAAGACAATGAAGGCTGCTGTAGCAGCAGATGGAACAGGATTCTCTCCTATTTCAGTGACCTTTTTCCTGTGGTGTGCTAAAATGGCCGTTTGAAAAACACTAATAGGATTACTCCAACGCTCTAATCTTTTCTCCTGGAGGGGGG
>OMKP01021358.1:0-17176 GCA_900302375.1 Bathygadus melanobranchus
AGCGAATGATGGTCATCAGCAGTCCTGGCAACTTCTCACCGTTCAGTATCATGATGATAACCTTTTTAAGAGCTTCTGTCTTAGACTTGATTTCTCCCTTTTCTGTTGATGACAATGATATTACCATCAGTGACAAATACTAATATATCACGTAAACTGCTGAATATATATAAATAATAATTATTTTTATTATTTTAAAAAATATATAATTGTTGTGTTTGTATTGTGTTTTATATTGTAAAACCTTCGGAGCTTAGTTACCTAGATCAGCTTTGAGGCTGATTTCAGACGGGGGTTCAGAGTCATTTGGAACGTTAATTAGTGTATAACAGACGTTCTCTGCAGCCGTCATTTCGCCGGTAGGTTTGCGTCACTCTTTGAAGAATCCGACAGAATGTCACCTTCTTAAAACCTGTAAGAGCCATAACATCATACAATCGATGAGCTGTAGGATCGGATAAGACATGGGGCCAAATATTATAATATGTGGTCATATTATAACCAGTACACACGCGCTATAATACCGGAAGAAAATAAGCACTATATGGACATACGTAACAAAATGTCCTTATAGACATGGGCTGTGGGTAGATATTTAAAAGACAGTCGAATATTGCTTAGCATCGAAACATCAGATACATCCGTCCACGTTGTGTCAAATAAATAGGACAGCACACAGGTACATTGTGCACCCAACTTATTTGACCACAACCTCCACGAAGAAAGCAAACGCAAAGCACTAGCTACGACCTCATTCATAAATACAGAGTTAATTACCGGCACCACGAACATCTTCACAAAGTGCTGCTTGGGTGGCGACACGTAGCAAACAGAGGAATAGTGTTTGATGACATTAAACAACGCTAGCTAGCAGGAGTTAGCTTAAACGTTGACGTGCGTTAATAATGCAATGCAAGACAATGTTATCCACGATAGAAAACGAGACATTCGCGACAAGCAAATACTTAAAAATAGAAGGATTTACCTGTGTTGGTTTCGTATCTCCGCAAATACTATTGGATGTTTCACTATTTCACCTACATCTGTGAAAATACTATGGATGTGGGATTCACTGTCGACTGCTCGAGTACTTCCTTGTGACGTGGAAGATTATCCTCTGAGCCACATCACTGCTACGGTGTGCACAAGCGGCCAAAACTAAGAACGCCAAGGGGTATGTAGTTAATACAAATATCATACATACACAATAATGGTTCATGCGGAAAACTGTAAAGACAATATACTTTTGTTTGCAGATACATTTGCATTGCACTTCCTCTTGATATTTAGTGATGCAGTGCACTTGTAATGCCCCCTCACCAGACAATTATACACACATATCACGAGAAGATTTTAAAAAAACTTCTGCAAAGTGCAACTTTACAGAACTATAATTATTTAGAATTCATTCCGAATACAAATTAGTTGTTCTCAGATACATTTAACTGTCGCCTCCAGCTGAAATTACACTGAAATTAACATCAACGTCAACATAGGTTAAGGGATCACAAATGTTCAAACCTGAAGGACAATAAGCCTACAGCTAGAAAACCATAGTAGGGAGAAAACACATATTTACATTAATATGCATACATTTACATTTACATTTAGGGCATTTGGCAGACGCTTTTATCCAAAGCGACTTACAATAACAGAACAACTTTCAAGCACTCATGATTGCTCGGTTGACCCCTTGCTGTAAAACAGTAAGGTAGCCAGGATATGATGCTACACAATGCCAAGTACAATTTCAAGTGCCGGGACCTACTAACATACAGGATGCTACATAATGCAAGTACAATTAAGTGCCAGGATGTACAACATAAGTGCTAGGAATCCAGGAGGGGATGGGATTCAAGCCCTGTTCGAGTAAGTGCGAGAGGATTAGGGAGGAGAGGTGTGGGTGGGGTAAGAAGGGAAGCTATGCAGTCCAGTTGAACTATGAACAAGTGAGTCTTGAGTCTCTTGTGGAAGCTGATGAGTGAGTCTGCTGTCCTGACATCGGTCGGGAGCTCATTCCACCACTGCAGTGCAAGAACAGAAAAGAGTTGTGACTTGGCGGAGCAATGTTAGTTTGCTCTTATCGATGGTGATACCAGCTGGCCAGCTGAAGTAGTTGAGTGGAACGCTCGAGCTGGGGGACTGACTAATGCTTGAAGGTAGGTGGGGGCAGTTCCACGAACAGCCATTTAGGCCAGCACCAATGTCTTGAATCAGATGCAAGCGCTTACAGGGAGCCAGTGGCGGTCGCGGCAGAGGGAGGTCACTTTGGTAGGTTGAACATGAGGCATGCAGTGGCATTCTGGATACCAACCCACTTGATGTTTGATAGTCTTATGTAATTTAAATGCACCAGTATTTTCACTTTTTTATTACTACAGCAATACCATTAGAAACTGATTAGAAAGAAAAATTGCTATAATCCTGCCCACACTTCACAGGATGCTCAGAGCGAACCACAAACTCCTTTTGGTAGACCAAAACCGACCAGGGAGAGTGTGGATTTGACACCCAAACCTCAGTTGGTTACAGCTCTGGGTAAGAACCGGACCGAGGTCAAGGCTTGAGTCTGGTCTGTCAGCCTCTACAATGAAGGTGTATCTGGCTGCCATCTTAGTCATATCTGGCTGGTGACTAATAAGACTGGCAGTAGCTCCTACCACACACCACTTTAAGTGGCTTTCTAGGGCTCTGACAAGGAGGACAGTAGGACACAGGTAGATGATGTAGAATAAATGCTATCGCTCTCTTTGAATGTGTGTGGTGATGGCTGGTTTATGTGCATTGATTAGCCAATGCACTGCAGGTGTGCAGCCTAATGGAGCCCCAGACTAATCAGCCCGACTCAGGCCAGGTGAGGCTGCTGAAAGCAACCACACACACTCCACAAAGACTGACCGAGCACTGAGGTCCTATGTTGAGGGGACTGCAGTGTTTCAGCAGTCTGATGCATTGCTTGCTACACAGGGGTTAAATATAGCATATGCACCACCTCTGGCAGTCAGAAAGAATGAAATACATATATACAATATAGAATGTAACTACATTTCTATGAATACTGGATGATAGTCGGAGTTGTTTGGAGAGTTGACCATCACTCGGAATCTTAAGATTACTAGGAAACTACGACATTTTAGACAAGGGCCTTTTAGATGAGGGGCGGGTGGCATACGTCACTTTGTATTGACCATTTGTGAAAATGCTAATACATTATTTTTTTTAATCAAATGAAAGTAAATTTAGTACAATGTATAGCCTCAGAGTAAAATGTGTGTGTAATATAGATGCTTTTAGGTTGCGTCCCACAACTACTCTACATATTTCAGGGTTTTGTTTGCATTCAAACCTTTCACCAGTGTACCATTTGATAAAGACAATATGGTATTGAGGAAATGTGGTTCACATTTTTATTAAGAAAAGTTGATATTTTACATTTTGCTGTATCAACCAGTGATGCTGTTTCCCAGCATCCCAGCACAACAGTCTGCAAGCTGGTGGTGGTGGTGTCACAACTTGAGTTTTAGTCCATTTAAGTTTTCTTTGTGATGGAAGTGGTAACATCACTTCTCTAGTGGAGCATAATTGAGTAACTTCTCAATAAGATCCACGTGAGCAAGGAGCATCCTCCGACAACAGTACCTCTTCAAGCCCAGAGCATCAAGAGCGTCACTTCAAAGGAAGGAAGGATATAATAAGTTACATATTTTACGATAAAATGCGCAATCACCTGATGAATATGATTACAAAAACGTATCTCACCCTTCGGTATACTCGGCTTGAAGAAGGCCGAGGTATGCCTCCCACTTGTTGCCCACAATCTTCCCACACGTGAAGCATCGAACTGGGATAATCATCTTTCACGCCTGGGATGCAAGTTAACACATGTACATGTTGACACCATTAGTTCACTTGTCACACATTATATTCAGTTGTAGCTTCTCTTCTCTCTATTTTTCAATTGAGTAAATAGATACGGTAGAAAAGTAACAGTGCAGGTTTAAGGATACCATTTTTTGTTTGCTGATTATTTTGTCTTTTATAAAATGAAGTAAAACTCGGGTAAAAGCAGGTACGAGGATTTATAAAGCCTAGCTAACCACTAAACCTTTGTCGTTTTATTGTATTATTGTTATATTTGTGTTTTGGTCTTGATAATTAGTAAAATAGGAACGTTTGTATGAGGTAAACAAGTGCTATTAAGCTAAGTCATTGTGTTAGCCAAGGTATCTTACTTGAAATCTGACCCTTTAAACGACTGATACGATGATAAAAATGTGTGTGTGTGTCAATGCTTCTTACCTATCTTTCGGAAATAAGTGCTATTGAAAATTGTTAACGTGAACCTCCACGCTTGTTAGAATAACGCCTAGCTAGTAGCATGTATGTGATGCTCGCGGTAAGCGGCTTCTTCTTCTTTTATGTTTATTTGCACGTAACAGCATTTAGGTGCACTACCGCCACCAAGTGGAGTGTGGAGTGTGGAACAGGTTTTTTGTCATGCATATTTTGTTTGTTTCTTTTATATTTTCATCATGTTTGACAGTGTTACCTTGGGAAAGCCTTAATATGTGTACATTTTGAATGTGCCCACAGCCTAATATAAATGCCATTAAATGGATGTGTGTGAGAAGTGGGGAGACACATCTCATGCCAAAAATGCCACTGTAATGGGTATTGGAGGGCGAGGAACAGAATCATTTCTACGGGGTTCAGTTAGACTAATTATACCAATTATAGCATTAGAAGTCCATAGAGCAGGTTCAGCAACATACTCCATTTGGTAAATTCAGTTTTGGCTTTGTATCTAACTTACTGATCCCAACCTTTTTTAAAACCTTCTTTAATGTTCTCTCTTTTATCTCCCATATTGACAAAAGTGCATGATGGCATGTTCTACTGATTCTTCAACTTATAGTATTAGTATATAGTGATTACTTAGTTTTCTTATGACCTTGGTGTAGGACAGCACCCTCAACCACAATTCACATTACAGAAACAAATCCCAGCCAACATCAGAGTGATCCCATGTGAACACATGTGTACCACATGCCCAACTTGGGATATTCACAAATCACATGTACAGTTATATCCTTTTTCTTGAATGTTTTGACCCATTTATATCAATTTGTAAGAACGGTGAATTACATACTTTGCAATGGTTCAATAAAGCTTACTCTTCTGAATTTGCAAAGAAGCATAACTAAAGATGTTACATAAATGTAGTAGAGTAACAAGTACAATAATTGCCTCTGAGATGTAGTGGAGTAGAAAATAGAAATACTCAAGTAAAGTACAAGCACCTCAGATTTGTACATAAGTACGGGACACATGTACTTAGTTACTTTCCACCACTGTATATCATTGATATAACTCATCATGCATCATATTATAATATGATAATAAAAATGATAATGTCCTGAAACAGCTGTTTGGTAGTCGATTGCCTTTAATATAATAGTCATTACAGGGGGACTTCTGTACATGAAAGAGCTTTGAGGGCAGAGGAAAGACAATGTATGAATAAAATATGTAGCAGGGATTAATAAAGACTATATAGTCATCATCATTAATATCATCATGACCACCACCACCACCAACCATCACCATTAATGCTATTTGAACTGCTACAGCATTTGTGTGCTAAAATGAGATTCCTATCTGAATTATTGCATTTATACGCTCTTGAAATAATGAAAATAAAGAGACTTTAAAATTCTGTATACTATACTATACAATGTAAGGTGACGCGTCTCCTTACACATCTGTATGCTACACTAGGGCTGTCAAATACTCTGTTATGTTCATATGATACTTTCCCTAACAACTATTTTATATACCACTTAGTGTGTGTGTGTTATAACATCTTGCTGTGTTGTTCCAAGACTAGTGTGTGCGTGCGTGCGTGCGTGTGTGTGTGAGTGTGTGTGTGTTGACATGTATAACTGCAATTCGTCTGTACCTCATCTTCATAAACATAATACATGATGAGGTTTTAAGGACAACTACTTGGCTTAGTCCAGATGAATAGCCACTATGCGTGCTGGATACGGTTCTAGACAAAAAACTACATTTTTGACAAAAGGTTTGTTTTTTTTACCTTTAAAACTATTTTCCCAGAGATTAGAGTAATACATCTAATCTAAGAGGCTACTGCCAGGTCAAGCAACTATAAATAAAAATAATGTATGTACACAGTTTTTACCAGGTATGAATATGACCATTAACCCATCCACTTCTTTTCCCCAAACAAGTGTGTTGCTTTTAACTAGAATTATGAATATCCCCTTGAAATGGCCCTCTTTGGCTAACTAACTATGAAGGGCAAGCTAAAAATATGATCAAGAGTCCATAGATTATTTCTGATGCAAGAATGTACAAATATTGCATGCCTCTGTCTGTGCCTGAATGTGCACACTAAATGAGAAAGACATTTTTTTGAAAGATTATAGATTTTAAACAACATTTAGATGTTGGCTCAGTACTACAGCATGAGTGCTTCCATAAGAGGGTTATTACAGATCAGATGCAACCAAAGAGATGAAGCATATCCATGCATATGTTTTGTATATTTCTGTCCCATAAAGGGCATTGTTTTCACAATCCAATTTTCACGGCAAGCTTATTTAGTGAGAAAGCAACACAAAATCCACAGTAGCTCCCCACCTATATCTCTACAATGACATTGTTGCCCAACGCTCAAGTAACCGACTAAATCACTTTACCCGATAAATAGCTGTGGAGAGTATAAGGTTTAGTTTCTCCTTGCTAGTAGCAGGACCCCCAGCAAGATGGCGCCCGCTGCAACCACGGCACCACCAATCAGAAAAGGTTTCAGGTGTTCAAGACAGTCTGTGCTGGAAGTCGCAGCCTCTTCTGCCTCTGTCGTAGCTTCCGCCTCCTTTTCGTCTTTCGAAGGAAGGTTTTCCGTCTCCGGCACCACCGGGGCGGGGTCAGGCTTGCGGGGGGGCACTGGCTCCTTCTTCTCCACCTTAACCGCCGCCCCCTTGGGGGTGGGTGCCCCGCTCTTGGCCTTGGCCTCCATACAGGAACAGAGGTGTAGTCTGGGCAGGAGGGGTCTTGCTACGGTAGGCTTTATGCTACTGCTGCTGCCGCTGCTGCTTCACTGAAGAGGAACAAAACACAGAGTGGGGCAGATGACATGAACTGAAGCTCTGCTTGGCTTAAAAAGTATATATATATATATATTCATCATGGTAACAATGTAGTCAAGTGTCACTGGGTCCTTATATCTGACCTTGGGAAAATATGTGACATTGTTAGGAACATTCAGAATTAAAGATTGTCAGATTTGTTTTAAGCAGTGGCAAAATAAATATTCAGTGGTTTACATTTTTCCAAGACAGCTTGCTTTATCTCTCCTGGGGAAAATGTGCACGCAAGTGAATGGGAGAAGGAACTAGTGTAGACTGTAGCCGGAGAAGAGCTACGTCATGGCCAGATTTTATCCCTATTCACCCCTCTTTTATAATATGAATTAATATCACCAAACCACAACCACAACTATTCTCTCTCTCGTACACACGAGACACAAGAACACAGTATAGAATAGTATGAGTCATGTGTTCTATAAATGGAAAACAAGATGGAGGAGTAGTAAGGACCAGAGTCATGACTGTCATAGGTGATATCTCAGATGTCATAAAAAATGAACAAATATCACACATGTCTTAATAAAAAATAACATAGCAAGTTAAATAACAAGTTAAATGGAAATGTAGGCTACACAGGTGTAAAATACCTCATATCCAAATCTGTAATCATTTGAGTAAAAGAAACATGGGCATGACATACCACTACAAATGGCTTGAATTTGAAGGTTTTGCTCAAATATTTGAAAAGAAGCTTACAATTATATCCTCGTTTACTGAGAATGTCCTCAACACCAGGCAAAGAAGAGAAGGCAAAGAGATGGAGGACACAGTGAAAACAGTGAGGGAGGAGAGAGAAGGAAAGAATGGGACGTACCATCTGATATTCACCAATAGGGATGTTCCGTACTTGATGCGTTATGTGCATTACATTTACATTTTTACATTTAGAGCATTTGGCAGACGCTTTTATCCAAAGCGACTTACAAAAAAGTAACACATATAACAATATATCGCTGAAGGTAGAGTGCAATTAGAACAGAAGATTATATTCTGTAATTTCATCAGTGGCTTGGCAAAATAGAGAGATCATTTTGTGACGTTTGATGACATTAGGCTACAAATAAACATACAACTACAAGCACCATATCCATTAAAAAAAAAATGCTGTTGGCGGTGTGTGTGTGATCTAGCTATGGTGAAAATATTCATATATATACGTTTTAGGGACGTTTTATTTAAAATCGTTCCGTAGAAATATTTTCTCTGATTGCTTTCTCTGACAACAGCTTGGAGACAACCCCCCCCTCTTTTGTAGAGCATTTAATCTCGTCCATCCAGTAGCGCAGCGTGATTTCTTGATATTCTCAAACCACCACTGGCGCACTTTCTCCGCAGGATCCCAACCGCTTCCACCAGTGTTTGCCCTACATGCCGCCTCGTAAGGTGTAACTTACGCAAAGAACGCAGTTTCGATTTTGTCCATACACAAGGAATGGGGGTGAGGTCAAAGATGACGTTAATTCTTTACGTAAAAGGCGCAGAAACCAAACGGCATGCCACGAAGAGAAGCGTAATTGGAAAAGGGAATCGCAACGACGTACCTTTTCCGGGAGAAATATTGTTCTGGGGGTGGGCCCATTTTTCGGGACCTGCTGCTGCTGTTTAGCCGCGGACAGGCTATGAGAGATCGGCTAACGTGATGGTGAGCAGAGGGCTCTCCTGTGGATCCAGCGGGTTTCCCAGTCCACAATCTCACCGGGGTGTGATTTTTATACAGATTGTGATAAACGCAGACATGGACGGGAAAAGCCACATAGTCAGTGAACTGCTACAACCGACGACGTGTTGCAGCCAACCCGGTCAGTAAGGAAACAACGCGCGTTGACATAATCCATGTATGGTGGACGCTGTCGGACGGTATGTGTGGAGCCTATAGACTACCTGTGGAAGCTTCCATTGGTAAATGTCCCTCAGTAGATGTTTAGACCCTGGCTGCTTACGCCTTCGTAGTAAATTATTTCATCGGAAGGACATTGACATTCTGATCATAAGCCGGTGGTGTCTTGGATCGAGCGGGTTTCATTTGAGGGATATGGGACAGCGAGCGGAACCGGTCTTTTGGATTTTGACAAGGCATCTTCAAAACACAGGTGAGTAGATGGATGGATAGATGGATCACGAGGTAGTTATTTGTCCTGATTGTGGTGGAAAATGTTGACTTAAGCCACTCGGTATAGGCCTACAAAATCAAAGCATCTAATCCGAAAAAAGACTTCATACTTCATTAATATTTTCTTGGGAGCGGCTTTACTTTGTTAGTGTTAGAGTTAGAGTTTGCTATTGCACAATTCAAGCCTATTTCCCTACACTCAATGATGCTCGGGATGATGGTCCAGCATCAGTTAACGTCACACCCATACATACCCTCAGTGTCACTGACGAATAGGCTAACGATGTTGTTTAGAAATGTCTCTCTCGCTTTTGTATTGTTATAGGCCTATTTGCTATTCCACCTGGACATAAGAAATGCTCCATTGTAGAGGCGCTGGCTTGGCCCACAGAACAGCGTTCAGATGACTGACATGTATTGTAAAACCTTACTTTCCCTCTCCTCCTTTAATCACACGTTGCTTAACGTGACAGCATTGATGTCTCTATGTAAAGCATGTCTAATCTCAAATACAAACGGCCCCTCTGTGGTGCCTCCTAGTATCTAGCACTTATGAGATAGCAGGATTTGGACACTGGACTACAGCCTAAAAGGACCGGCATTAACGTGTAACGTCCACACCGCATTAGCTCCTCCTTGAAGAAAGTGGCACCTAGTTGTTTTGTTTAAATGTCACCATGGCGCCGGAGCGCCTCCGTCACCATCTATTACCTTGTGCCTCCAGTAGTCCAGTTTACAATGAGATTGAGAGTCCAGATATCTGAAAGTCAAGAGACCAGGAATGACTGAATTGATCATGAGATACACAGCATTATTTGTAGTAGGCTATATGTAATTTACTATTGAAGTTATGAAAAGCAGGGTTTGATTAAAAGCATACTGTGCACTATACCTCTTCAACAGACCATATAATAATAAAGCAGTTGTTATACATTCAGTGAGGTTAGAAATGGAAATCTTAATTTCAGTTGATCTATTAGGTATATTTGGTTAAAATAATGTATCTGCATAGGTACATAATGAAATGAATAACACTTTCCTCATCATATTTAATACAAAAACCTAGTTAATAAACCTAACATAACTATGGCAAGTGTCTGTTTGCAAGTGTAACATCCCTTGTTCCCGCTGGCAAACTTGGACAAGGTTGTAAAATGTTAATGCATTTTAAATTAATTCCTTTAAGTTTAATATGTAAAACATTATTTTTTTATTATGAATAGCAAAGAAAAACAAGCAGTCGGAACCACCATAAAAGAAGCCTGAACAGCGTTTCCTCCTGCTTCAGATTTGTTCTTGTAGGTTTGAGCCCCCACAGAGATGTTGCATGTCTCTCCTTTGTGTGGGTTTGTCTTGCCTTGACTCCTTCTAGAGCAGCTAACAGGGCTGCTAATCTTACTGGCTACCGGGGCCAATACCAGATTGAATAAGTATCGGTGTTATGAGTGAGACTGCCGGACGAAGGCTACGGCAGAGTGGAGGCAGTTCGCATCTGCGTCGCTGGCATTTTGGGACTGATGCCAACATCAATAATCTTTGTCACAAATAGCAGTGGTGGTTCTGATCAATTCCTGGGGTTGACTTGGTTGGGCAGAAATATGTTTCGTGTGTAATGTAGAACGGGATGAACTGATGTTCACAATAAAGAGAAACGTGTGCATGAAGTGACAATGAAAACACAGTCAGTGTCTGTGATTTGTTGAGTTGTATACTGGTTTTATGTGGATGATATGATCATATTATATCCTACACTTTTGGTCACATGTCAATAGTGATAAATGGTTTAGCCAGGCTCTCTTAGATTCCATAGAAGCTTTTCACAGGATCTTCAGTATTGCAATATGACACTACTAGAGATATTATATTCATAAATATTACTTACAACATTCATGCAGTGTCCGCTCTATTAGCTGGCAACGTGCAACCTTCTACACTTTGTACTCCTAAGTGGTAAACATCCTACACACACACACACACACACACACACACACACACACACACACACACACACACACACACACACTATCACACAAATTGACAGGAAAGAAAGCATTGAATGCTGAGAACTGAAAGGGATGTGTGAGTGGGTGGCAGTGGGAAAACAAGATGGAGATGGACTGGAGGCAGAGGGATAGTGGGAGTGAGTGGCACATGGCTTTCTGTCTAAAAACAGAACGGCGGTGAAGCTGGATTAGCTAGATAAGGTTGGAAGGGAGAGAGTGGGGGGGAGGGGGGAGTCTGGAAGATGTACTCCCGGTGATGCTTTGCTCTTGGTTTGAAGCTCATAAATACCTTCTAAAATATGAATAGTGGATGAGTGTGGGCAGCGAGGGAGGAAGGAGGCAAGGACAGGATGAGAGAGAAGGCGATGAGGAGGAGGAGACAGTGGGGCTGAACAATTCATCGAAATATTATCGAAATCACAATATGGCCAAGTTCAATATCCAAATCAATTTTTGGTAAGGGTAAAATGTGTAAATGTATAACACCACTATGAAGTACTGTAGGTCTGCACAGATGCTCTGGCCTACACATTTCTTTCTCCAGATATAACAAAACATGTTTGTTTGGTACAGACTCCAACAAATGTCACATCATGATTTTTATATTTATTCCAGTGAAAATGAACATTGTGATGTAAGAATGATATTTCCCGCAATAGTGAATCATATGGAAATATCTGTCAAAATAATTGCAATGTTCTTTTATAGTACCATATCGTTCAGCCCTTTAGTGTCGATATATACACAGTTTCTGTAAATGCACAAATTGAATAATAATAAACAAATTAATATGTAAAAAAAGTAATAAAAAGAACCAATCAATTAATTGTGGAGGCCACTATCGACATTGTGATTAATATAAGATGAATTGTGCAGCCCTACCACCAACACACAAGCTAGCCTCGCTTCTCAGATCAGGCAGCCCCTCCTCTCGGCCTCATGTCCATGTGAATGCTGTTCCTGCGTTCTTTTAAACATTTTCACGACTGCTTACGGGGTACAGTGTTGCAGACAGCAACCTGCCTGCAGTACACCTCACGGCGCTCCAGGATCTCTTTACCCATGCTTGCATTTTTGCACACAATAGCCGCAATATCTTTTGTATTTAGATGACCCATGTCCTGTAATATTCCACTAGTACTGCGTCTATCCAGTAAACGGGACAGAGGTACATTGCGAGGGCTATCTGAGATGGGGCTTGTCTGGTTACGCCATGAGCTGCTTGTACCTTCAGAAATGCAAATATATGGTGACTTAAGTTTGTTTTTGCTGCTTTGCAAACAAAACAAGCTGATTTAAGACGTCACTCGAGCCTCTTACAACTTTGTAATGGGAAATTGCAACAAATATTCCAGGCTAACTGATTAATCAATTAGAATTAAAGCCAGTAAAAGTCATTGATTCATACTTACTTATACTATAACCGTTAAAACTACCACACGCCACATAAGTGGCTTTGTTTAGGGTTCTCCCAAACAGCAGGACACTGGAAGGTGGTGAAGAATCCGGTTTAAATCTCTTGAGTGTGTGTGGTGGTGGCTGGTTTAACCTGTGGGACTTTATTAGTCAATGGCCCACAGGTGTGCAGCCTCACCCAGCCAAACCAATCAGCCTGACTCTGGCTAGGTGAGACTGCTTAAACCAGCCACCAACCACACACATGCCACACAAACTTTATTGTGATTTTCTTTCTCCTTTTTTCCAGTGACTAGGGTTAATGCAGTGTGTCATTTGTTTCAAGTCAAGAGCAAGTCTATCTTCAATCTTTCGCTTCAAATGTATTTAGACCAATCATGCTGCTGGGGGCGGGGATCTGTTGATGCGCATAACATGGAATGGGTATCTACTGGAAAACGGCAGCTAGTAGACCGGCAGAACCACCGCGCAGCCAGGCACTGTGTAGTCTCCCCCAAGAAGTTTGACTATAGCATTGTCGAACTTAAGGATCTGAGATTAGACTGTGACAAATCAAGTTGGTGCACGGTTGCAGTCCTCTGCGCTAGGTGCTTCTTTATGACAGATTCAAGAGAATGCACACATCTGCAGGCAAGTCATTATGACCCAGTGGAATGATTTAAAATGAAATGGATTATCAGCATATCCATGTCCTATCAATGTAACTATTCATTTACCTCTTATGTTTCTATATCCTCAAAAAACTCCCTCTGCAACAGTGGAGAGGTAGGGTCAAATATATTGTCTGTATTAAATTAAATGTACATTTGATACAGATGGAAAGTCAGATGGGGAATTATTATGAGACCGTTTGAGCAGATGCATCCTTAATCAGTTGCTTAAGTCAATATTTCAACCTACACCATATATGGTTTTCATGTTTGGTAACATTTGGTAACTTGTACTTCTCATTGAGTGGAGGGGAAGCAAGCAGTTTGAAGTAGTGGATGGCATGTTTTTATTATTTATTTATTATTATGATTACATATAATTTCAGCTTTAACAAAATTGATGGCTGCTGTGTGTAAGTGCTGCTGTGTCTTGAGGGTTAATTCGCCTAATTCTCTTTCACTCCTTCACGGTCATTTCTAGACGACATTTTGCATCCTCTTTTGCAGGGCATTAGTTCTCTCTCTTACACCATATAAAAATGTGATTTCCTTTGCCTTTGGGGGTTGGCCTGAGTTGCTTGACATGTTTGGAGTCTGTGGTAACATGAGCAGTAAGAGGCCTCGGAAGACCCCTTACAGTGATATAGTATAGTTCAATTAACATTGATTAAGGAACCAACGTGAGGATTTCTTCCTTCAATTGGATAAGAAGGCAGCAACCTGTAAGGGCAGACAGGGGAAGGGTAAGACACCTTGGGATCAGTGTTTGTTTAAATGCAGGGTTATGTTACTACTTCATCCAACCTTGTCCTGTCTTTCCTGTAATTCCGTATCAAACGGTATCATTTTACCTCTGAACTGACTGACTACATTAATAGATGGATACTAAACACAGTGTGCTACGACTTTTTCTGTATGATTTCTATTTGTATGTAAAGGGCATCTGTAGTCCTAGCAGTGGCCAGTTGGTGCACTGCTAATGGTATCTTTGCTACACGATTGATACTGTTTTACTGTTGTTGGAAATATCAAGCGCTGGGATAATAACATT
This sequence comes from Bathygadus melanobranchus, assembly GCA_900302375.1. Taxonomy (NCBI): domain Eukaryota; kingdom Metazoa; phylum Chordata; class Actinopteri; order Gadiformes; family Macrouridae; genus Bathygadus; species Bathygadus melanobranchus. Next base: position 14,403 of record OMKP01021358.1, read on the forward strand.
TACTGACTTACACTTACAGACGGACAACTAAATCATTTAACTGCAAAAGCCCTGACTCCATGCTGAATCAACAACGTATCCTGTTTGTGGTTTGCTGTGTTGCTGTGTGTTGGATCTGCAGGACAAAGTCTCTTTGTTTGCACTATTCCTCCCCGAGTTGAAGTGAAATAAGTAAGTAAACTAAGGCCGAGTGTTAGTACTGCAAAATAAAGAAATAGTGACCGGCTTACCAAATGGCTTGCCCCTAGACTTGGATGGATTTGCTACTGCAACATGATTAAGATGTTATTGTGAAGGCAATAATAATGCTGCCATGCTTCAATGCTGCCACCTGCATTCATGCTAAATGCAGACAGTCACCGCTTGGCTGATGGGACATTACTCATGTGAGAGGACTAGAACCTGGGTTAGACTGCTTAAAGGATAACTTCTGGATTTTTTAATCTAGACCTTGTTTTCCCATCATTTAGTGTCTAACTGACTACTGCGGACACAAATTTATGACATTGGTCCAGTATTGAGCGAGAATGCTTCAGCCGCCAGGCGTGACATGGATGCATTGTAATGCTTTGGGGCAATTATCGCCATCCATGTAGTCTCTAAAAGTGTTTGCTTTGCAACTGACAGGATCAGACTGTTATACGTGTTTGACAACATGATGGAAATGGTCCCTACAGACAAATACACGTTACCTTTCGCTTGATCCGGTCTGTTTGTTATTGTGTCTCCCGCAAGGAGAAGAAACTCCCGGGAGTCACAGGAATTGAGTTGTGGAAATGTGACCAGCAAGAGTTTGTGTTGGACAGTGTTATGTAGTCATGGCTGAATATTTACATGATTTCAAATCCGTAGATGACTGTAGAATTCAATGGCCACCCGTATTTATTTGAGCCAGTGTATGGACGAAGAGCTCCTAGAAATTGAAGAGCGGACGAGGAGAGAGAGAGAGAAGGGCAACAGGCAGAGGAGGGAGAACCAGCTGCTGCATTTCGTGCTGCATTTCACCTCTGTGCTGCATTTCGGGAGACTGGTGGTGTTCCTGTGGGTGCTGTGACCCTATGCCCACAGAGGAAGAATAGCGATGTTGTATATAGTGGGACCTGTTTCTGCACGATATTGGCATGCGTCCTAGGATGATACCTCGGACACCACACAACTTCTCCTTACGGGAGACAAAATAACAAACAGACAGGATCAAGCAGAAGGTAAAGAAAGAGCTTTATTTATCTGTAGGGTAAATAATCATGTTGTCAAACACTTATAACAATCTGAGCCTGTCAGTGGCACTTACAAACACTTACAAGGATTACAAGGCAGCCGATTGACGGCTCAAGCGTTCTCACTCAATACTGGACCAATGTCATAAATTAGTGTCTGCATTAGTCAGTTAGACCCTAAAAGATGGGAAAATGGGGTCTAGGTTGATCCTTTAATGCAGTAGGCTAATGCAAGTAATTGCTATAGATTCCATCACAGCGTCCAATGTTTATAATCCTAGCACTAGTCCCAAAAGCAATGTTTTCAATATATCGTTGTCATTACATTTATGTTCTTTGTAAATGGCTCAATCTTGGAAATTGATTTTAAATGTACCAAATGTACAACTGTAGGAGCCATGAATGCATTTATAAAGTGTCTATTGTCATTTATTAATTATTATTATTATTATTATTATTATTATCATTATTATTATCATCACAAGGATTGTTGATGGTTGGGTCACATGGATGTGGGCAGGGACACACTGTGATTATGAAGCACCTGTGTGCAGGTGAAGGTGGGAGAGAGGGTGAGTGGGTCGCCGTATTTTTTGTTGACCGCGTTTCTTGATCTCTTTATTTTGATCGCTGTGAATACTTTGATTATACGTTTGTGCGCGTTATAATAAGTTGATCATTTTCTTTAATAAAAGTTATTCTATGGATATTTTGATCTCAGTGAATCCTTTTTTGCTAGCACGTCACCAAGCCTCACATCAGCCTCTCAGCGACTTTCAGTTTTTTTTTTACCATTTAGCCTTCTGTGTCAGTGTGTGATGGGATGTAGTAAAGATCCAGTTGCTATGTGCATTGTTTCCCCAAGCAGACAAGGTGTATATGCATGTGTCTGTCTTTAGTCATGATGCCACATTGGACTGCATACCACACACTCCCTGAGCCGTACCCTGCCTGTTTCAATGGGTCCACCACATAGTCGGGATCCCATAAAGATGGAAGGCCAGCGCGGCCTTTGTTGTTACATCATCACATGGCCTGGTGAAGAGCAGCACACTCCGGAACACAGAAGCGCTTGACACACACATGCACTGACTTGTCACAGGAATTTCCCAAAGCCAGTGGCATTTAGTATTCGGAGAGGATGAATAACTGTGAGTGTATGTGAGTCATATATATATATATATATTAGCCAGGTTTACCGTAGAAATATTGTTATCTTCGGTATTAAACCATCTAGAATATTTCATTAGTACATTCGATTTGTCTTGTGGCAACGGCGTTCATTTATCTTTCTCGTACTCCCCACATATTGATATCTCTGCATAACTCGAGTGCCTCTGCTAGCGTTTGATTGGTTACTGCTGTCCTCAGTAAGGCCACTGAGGTAATCTGAGCAACACCATTCCCTACCCCCCCAAAACTAAGGGTGAGCATGCTGTTGGAGCACTGTCAGTGGAACGCACCCCTTCTCCCTCTATGTACTGTGGACTCTGTGGACACTGAGATACTCATCCTTTTTCGGCAGGCTTGTGGCTAGCAACATGCTGCTTGTGGCTA
>OMKP01021362.1:0-10895 GCA_900302375.1 Bathygadus melanobranchus
GTACGCCTATAGGCATATATAACACCAGCCCTTGTTTTTTTTGCATTTAAATTGTTAGTTTTAATACAATACTCAACTAAAACAACTGTGCACCAACGTACTCATATTAGAACAGTTTAAAAACATTGACAGCGCATCAAAACGGTTTTGTGTCGATCTCACATTGTTAAAGACGAACAACGAATATTTACAAAATATACATCAAATGATCGATATGGGGAAAAACTACAAACGGACAGAGTACTGGATTGTGTTCCGGAATCAAAGAAGGGAGCACACTAGGAAGAAGGGAGCACACTAGGAAGAAGGGAGCGGTGTCTGCAACGCACAACATTACTACTAGCTACATCATACTTCAGTATATAAACAATACTCTTGTTATTAGATGATCGTCGATATCATTGATTTTAATCCTATTTCAAATACGTCGATATGGAGTTATCTGAAATTCTTTACAACAAAGCGGAATATATTGAAACGGTAATGTAGTAGTCAGGCAGCTAATATTGCTAATTGTAATGGTTAGTTGTGGTTAGTTTAGCTCTAGCGCTATACAGAACTGTCATGCGTTGCACATATATACTATTATTATTTTGGTCTGTGTCTATATGTGTGTGTGTGTGTGTGTAACCCTGTGTGAGAGAGAGAGAGAGAGAGATACATATGCACACACACAAAATATATATATATATCCAACCATCAGGTATTTGGTATTTTGCTCAATCAATATGAATATGCTAAATGCATGAATGTCCAACAGTCATGGTTGTTAATCTTTTTGCAGGCTTCGGGCAACAAAGTGAGCAGACAGTCTGTGCTATGTGGCAGCCAGAACATTGTACTCAATGGAAAAGTGAGGATAAACAAGAAAACACCTGAGCCCACAAATGGCTATGTGAGTGATTAAAGACCTCATGGGAGCATGTGACTTTAATAAGAGCTATGTGTCTGTATGTTTCTCCTCGCAGACTATTGTCATGAATGACTGCATTATCAGAGGCGATTTGGCCAACGTTAGGGTGGGAAGACATTGTGTTGTCAAGAGCCGAAGCGTAATCCGACCACCTTTCAAAAAGTTCAGCAAAGGGTGAGGGCTGATATTTTGTGCTGTGTAACGTTGTATTGAAATACAATAGGATGTTGCATCTTAACTAATTTTCTCTTTCCTTCTCCTTTCCATCTGCAGAGTGGCTTTTTTCCCTCTGCATATAGGGGATCATGTGTTCATCGAGGAGGACTGTGTTGTCAATGCCGCGCAGATCGGCTCCTACGTTCACATTGGGAAGAACTGTGTCATAGTAAGCAAACGTGTGTGTGTGTGTAATTTATAATTAAGTTAAATTAAGTGTTGTCGATGTCAGAAACTAAGAGAAATCAGGGTGATTTTTACCTCACCTCATTCCAATTTGTAAGTCTGATTTGTAAAAATCTGTCAATTTAGTCATTTTATGTATAATCATAATCATTGCAATATCAAGTCAAATAAATAAGCAATATCCAAGATATTTTTACTTTTCTTTTAACTTATGGGGGATTTTTGCCATGAGCCTTTTTAAATGTAGCTTAATATATCAATACTTCATGTATATACCCTAATATCTATCTATATATATATATATCTGTATATCTGTATCTATATACACACACACCATAGGTACACTCACATTGCCTCATTGCCTCATTGCCTCACTCAAACTGTTGGAGGCTCAAATGGTCACATGGAGGTCACACTGGCTTCCTTGTATGGTTCAGTGGACGATAAGCAGTGTGTTGGCAAGTCCTGCTAAATCCAGTAGAGAGCCAAGCAGATACAGACTTGTGACTTGCTGTGCCCAGATGCTGCTCTAATTACAAATGGAAACAGAGTATATGGATTGGGTTTGACATGTCTTAAATATTATTATGAAGCCTGCATTGTGAAATGTGTGTTTTTGCCAAATTCTTGCCAATATATCATACCGAACTGTTCGTCGTAGAACAAAATACAAAAAAACCTTGTGGGTGTTTCTGTATATCCCATGTTGTCGTCACCACCACGGTGTGTTGACTTGCTGTGGTGTGTGTCCAGGGCCGTCGGTGTGTGCTGAAAGACTGCTGTAAGATCCTAGACAACACTGTGCTGCCCCCAGAGACAGTGGTGCCTCCCTTCACTGTATTCTCTGGCTGCCCAGGTACACTCACTCACTCACTCTTTCAATTTTACTCATGAGAACTGTGTTTCCTCTCATAAAACATGAGTATTTGTGAAGCGACCTACATTTTGCCAAAGTCTCTTTGGACACAAACATTTGTGGAATGTAAACGTATTATTATAAGGTGTTAATGGGGTCTGATTTTTTCTGTGACATCACTAACCCCGTTTTCATTCCCACATCCATAACCCGACCGGGGCAGGGCTGTTTTCGGGGGAGCTCCCAGAATGCACACAGGACCTGATGATAGACGTGACCAAAAGCTACTACCAGAAGTTTCTGCCCCTCAGCCAAATCTAATCACCACCACCATCAATATAAGTACATAGCACTGGCTGAGGCTTAGAACTATCACACCAGAGTCACATGCAATTGGAAAAACCCCTCTCTGCTTCTTCTTCTTCTTCTTCTTCAGTTGCCTGTGGCAGCAGTGGTTTGTACAATGTGCACTGTCACTGTAGGTCTTTGTGTGAAGGAACTACGCATTAAAAAGCAACGTTCATCCAGAGCTTGTTTTTTTCCACTCCTTTTGGATGGATACTGACCTGCATAAGGCTTTTCATCATGTCGAATGTTCTGTTGGTTTGATGTGTCAGTATGAGTAGTGGAGCATACAGATGCCCAAAGTGAAATTCTCTCCCAGTATTTGATTCAGCCATCAGGATTTGCTAATTGGCTCAAACCAAGTGATTTGACCTTTCATGTGTATATAATACACATTATGTATATTTATGAGTGGCAGAAAAGAGGAGAATTGTTGAGTAGAATAATAGTAATACACAAGATATAAAGGTGATGGAGGACTGGTGTAGCATGGCTTATTAGTTTTTTTTAAATGTATGGACCAAAACATGAAGGGGGCCGTTATGTGTGCAGCCATAGTGTAAGCCTGTCTTGACTACATTGAAACCCATTGTCCAGTGACTGGAATGACTGAATGCGGTGATTCGTTTTTTTTGTTATTTAATATTTGGTTTATTCTTTCTTTTATTTTAACAGATACAAATTGTTGACAAATAAGACTGTGCTTTGTTTTTCTGTCACCATTTTAGAATAAAGTTCTTGGAAAAAAACTATTGTACATTTACCGCAGTAGAATCTTGGGATACGGTCAATTAAGTTTTGGGCAGAAATCTAAAAACTGCTTTTGAATTTGAAGGCTCTGGCGCCACCTAGTGCCTGACTAACATGGGATTTAACTGTCCATAGCATACTGTAAAGGTCCATTAGTGGATTCTATCCAGATCAAGAACGTTATGACTATCAATTGGAAATATTTAGAGATCACAAAAGTCACTACCATTTTTTTCATCGATCATGAGTATTGTTTAGTAAGTCTGAGATAGGCCTACTCTGCACTCTTAGTTTAATTACCCCAAAAATAAGCAAGAAGCCTGAGATTTATTTTTTTATTAAACATAGTACATCAAATTGCAATTCAATGGTTTAGTTTTATTTATTTCACAATGTGAACAACATATATCATACCAACACCTAAATGTTAAGTATATAGATTAGCAATTTATTATTTTTTAAACAAATAAGTATCAAGAAAGCGCTGATAAGTGTTGGCTCCAGAGAGAGGTGGTGTGAGCGGCCCTTGGAGGGAGAGTTGTGTTGAAGACCTCCGTTTGGTTCGGGGAGGTAAAAAATACAAATAAAATCTGTTGCCTGTGTTGTTGGTGGGCATGTGCAGAAAGGCAATTGTGTTAATTGAACAGATCAAAACCCTATTATGAAAAACGTGTCCAGGCCATGGAGATACTCTCTATGTACTGCAGGGGGTGTCAATTACAGCTGCTCCTTTAATGTTGGTTTCAAATTTCTCCATCCAGTAGACATTTATTCACATTTGAAAAATGTCAAACTATGCACCAAGAGCTTGATGGATGTCCTTGTGCATCAAAGGTCATGGTGTTTAACATAGGCGTTTAAACCCAAGTACAGCTAGATAAAATGCCCTGTTTGAATTGTCTTCTAGATTCAGTCCTTTTAACATGGCATCATCTTAAGCAGCATAATTCTACACTTTGTAACACACACACACACACGCATACACACACACTGCAACCCCGTCCAGTTCCATTACTGGCTGCTAGACACCATTCATGAGGCATCTGTATCTTGCAACGATCCCATTCAAAGTTTACTTGTCTAGATCCCTTCACAGCATGTGTCGCCATATTTTCAGTTACATGAACACGTTGCATGTTCCATTTAATACCAGATTTATTTGCTATTATGCAATAATGTCAGAATTACAAAAAGCCTACACATGCATTGAATATTTTGATCAACATGTAACCAGTTCAAGTTTGGCATAGAATAAAATAGCAAATTTCATGTTCCAGATATAACCTTTGAAGGGAATTAAACAAGTCCTCTTAAATTGGGAGGAGTTAAAATGGCATTGCATTGACATATTATATAAATATATAATAGCATTGCTTGATGAGTAGGTTGCACCACACGTGTGAGGGGGTATACTTTGTAATTCGTGTCTTCTGAGGTTTCCTTGGTTCCGCAATAATGCTTTGATTACAGCACATGAAACATCTGTAAAACATCAGCACGTTGCAGCCAAACTCTACTCCCCCTTGATACAAAGACAAGTATCATAGTACTACGGTGCATTATCTTCTGCTCTCCTCAACTTAAAGCTTTGATAAATTAAGTGGATTTGTTGTTGGGTGAGCACTCCTGGGATCTCCCAGTAATGATTGGCTGTGTCTATGTGGAGTTGGACAATGGGTCCAACTAGGGCCCAGCTTGTGTTAAGGGATTCATTCTAAACCAACCACCTCCCAATGCTTTTTATTCATGGAGGAACTCAACAGATTTCTAATGGAAGAGTAGATTTGTTTGCATGAGTTAGGGGTGAAAGGTTAAGTGCAAAAAAATCCCATTATTGCAACTCTCATTTAGAATAATCACACCATCACATAAACAGCAGCTGTATTTGTAATGAGGGCAAGATTGAGGGTGGGTGTCTTTGAAATCTGCAAAGAATGGCTGACGTCTCAAGAGCCAGGACAACATAGGATTCTTTGAACCCTTAAAAAAAAAAAACTCACAAAAAATGTGAATTTTAACCCGTCCATAATTGTGGCAACAAAGCTAAACACTGGTAGTTGAAAAACAGATCTGGCAAAACCAAATTCAAATGACTAAGTATCTTGGCAGACAGTGGGAGATATTAAAATGTCAAAAGCCTGCTATTGGTAGCTGGAGGGCAAACCGTCAAGCCAAGTACGCTCCGACCAATTCATGTAGCGTTGGTAGTGTAGGCGTAGGTGTTGACGTGCTTTGTCCATTTTCAAGCTTTGATGGTGGTGACTTTTAACGGACGACCAGAAGCTCCTGCCCCTCAGCCATATAAAAGGAGATATAAAGGAACATGGATGAGATGGGATTGCTCAAATTTGGTTCCGAGGTTTGGCAAACTACTGCATCTCAGCCTTGGTGTCCTCGTGTAACGGACTTTATGACCATATGGGGGGGGGTTGTCCGGGTGACGGTCAGCAGAGCGTGGAGTGGCTCGTTACGGTGCAGAACCGGGCCTTCTCGCCCTCTCTACCTTTCTGGCCATTTGAGGCTTCACACACACATCCCTTTTCATTTTGTTATCTCCTTTCCAGTCGCTCCATTCAGTCATGTTAACCTGGACATTCAGTGAGTATGCATCTCACTCGGCACCCTTCATTCTCAGTCAACTTAGAAAACCAGAGTGGTGATCTCCACAGCTGGAGATAAGGGATGGGAGACATGGACACTCATTCAGCCACAAAAAATCAAATTAAAAAAAAAGACACCGATACATCCTATTGCCTTGTTCCAGCCCCAGAGTCACTAAAAGCCCATCAAGTTTCCATCCATCCCATACCAAAGCCACGGCTCTAAAGGAGACGCCTCTCCCCACGCCCGCACAGCCGCTCGTCCAATTAGATCATCCTGTTACGTTTGTGGGTGGGCGAGTCTGTGATGACATCACTACACTGGGTGGAGTTTCGTTTCCTGGCCCCCCCGCCTCCTCCTCCTCCGGCCGATGCCGAGCCAGTAGAGTCCAGATGCAGCGCCATCTCCTCGGCGATGAAAGTGTTCAGGTCCACGTCGTGGAGCCCGTTACGCCGGCCGCCCCGACACACGGTCCCCGGCCCCGCCCCGGTACCGGTACCGGCCACGTTGCTGCCGCCTCCGCCGCCACTCACGTGGGTGGGAGAACCCGGGGGACCGGAGCGCACGCTGATACTGGCCATGGCTCCGCTGAGTCCTAGAGGGGAAGGGAGGGGATCTGTGCTCAACTGCAGAGTCCACACGTAGTAATTCTAGTCTAGTGATGCAACACAACCCAAACGGGCCTAAATATGCATAGGCGTTTTGAAGTTGATTCAATAGCACCGGGACAACGTGTGTCACATGTATGACACAAACCAAAGGAGTCGCGGGGATACACGCATCCACAAGCAACAATCAACATGAGACAAGATCGCTTGTCGGTGTCCCCTCATCTTACCATGCAGCGCTATGGCCTCCCTGAAGGGCTGGAGGTCCGTCTCCACAGAGGAGCCCGTATCGGGTGAGGGGCTAGCGCGGCCGGGGGCGAGCACGGCCAGCCGTGGGTTGGCTCTGCTGCTCCTGGGTGGAGGTGCTTTGCCGCAGAGGAAGCTGATCAAGTCCTCCCTGCGGATGGTTCTCCTGCGCTTTTTTACCCACGCCAACACATCCTGTAAGCAAACCAAAGCATCCATTAGGAGAAGTCTGCATGTACGCCTTTCCCAGAATCTGCACACGGTTCACGTTACGATCACACACAGAACGGTGCTAATGCAGTTCTGTGCGCAGAGACATTTTAAGGGGGAAATAACCTTGTTGCGGCGTTGGTGTCCGAGCTGGATGCCCAGGTCAAAGCTTCTCTGGTGGGCCTCCACGCTTTCTGATAGCAGCAAACAGAAAGAAAGGCTTCAGACTACACATCGGCCGTCGATAACCATTAATTTTGTTATTAGACTGCCCCCGCCTCATTTCTGACCAATCAGGGCATCTCTTCCATGATGAGCCCCACCTTGCCTGTCAATCACAGGCGCGTGAATGAAAGGTGCCTGTTAACGTATTTTCTCATATCGCTGTAACTGCAGCAAGACACTACACTTGCTCTCTTAATAATTCTGTTCCATATGAAAGATGTGATTTGTGCACAACCATAGTTTTAAGATGTTATTTAATCTAAGAATTCAAATAACTTTTCAGCATGCACGTGAGTGCAACCTATTATCGGTAATGCATTTGGATTAATGAACCAAACAATGAAATGCATAGTCAATGTTTGACTTTATAGCATAATATGCTCTTTATTTTGGAAAAACGTGAGCAGAAAAACATACACGCTGAAATATTACAATGGCAAAATAAAGAGGTATTTGCACGTGAACATGAATAATGAATACACAAGGCAGACCTAGGCTATGATAAAACACGCATGTTATTCTCAATGACAACAGAAATAACAAGATAATCACAAAAGAAATATTTCATTGAACAGGCTATAATGGCATTAAAGACATTACTCAATCCACACATCTCTAGAGGAGAAACTGAGGAGGGGGGAGGAGAGGGTTTACTTTAAAAATGTCATCGAGTACTTTGTTAGAAATAGCCTAGCCATCCATCCATAGTTACTGAATAGTGACTGAATTGAGCTGCGAGAATATCCATTTTGAGTTGACTGAGCCTGCCTCTGTATGAGCCAATTAAGACTCTAAACTGCTCCTGGGTTAGGGTTAGGGTTAGCTTAGCTTGGTTGTCCATCACAGGTATGTGAAATGCACCTGTGGTTTAATTTAAAAATCACTCACACACTCACTCTTTACAACTCTCAAATCTTACAACACATTTGATATTGTACAATTGACTTCAATGGTATGATTTCATCTGATGAATATGGACTATAAAACATGGTGTTGTATAATAGCATTCCAAAGAGAGTTTAATGTACTAATGATTGAGATCAAAAAGGTAGTTGTAAAGAGGAATGGTAAACAACTCCCTCTGTGGGGGTCTGATGCAGATCGAGGTGGGTTCGCAGGGATAGTTTTCACTGGATGGGCAAAGTGGCGAAACATGCATCCAGATAAAATAGTGTTTGAATCCCCGAATGATATTAAAAACCAAAAGTTGAAGACTGTTACCTTTGTAGAGGTTAGTAACTGCTGTAGCAGCATTCTGAAATGGCACCCACAACGACAGACCTTGTTGATGACATACTCTATCTGTGGGGAACGGGAAGTAGATCATTAAGTTTGAAAATTGACAGATTGAAAATACTTTTTTCCCTCTACTCTTTGATAATACTATAAAACTCCCAACACATGAAGCTTTGTCCTAAAAAAAAAACAGCAAACTGACAGAATCAATACTCAATGACAGGATATGTTGAATATGCTTTTCCCTGCACCATTTGCTTGCACATAATGTGCGCTGGATAGTTGTTCGAGGAGTTTACTGCAGCCAACTCGACAATCAATGAAAATGTCTCTTACAAGTGTTGCCTTTGGTCTAGCGCGATGTGTTGACCGGACACAATGAAATACTGACTGTTTGTCTTGGTTTGTCCACAAGAGACAGGCAATATCCTCGCCATTTTGTTCGATTCTAACCCTAGCTGTACGTTGCTGAGAATTTACTTAGACGTCAAACGTTTCAATTCGAGTAATCAACTTCCTTCCAGGTCTTAGTTAATTTAATCTGGCAGGAGAATTGTGATAGCAAAGTACCACTGCGTCCAATTGGAAATAAGACGATACGAAATGTGCCAGGGCAAGCTGTCAGTAAGCAATGTCGCGTAGCAATGATTGTTGTTACCATCGCCATTTTGTAATTTAGCCGGATACTTACAGCGTTGGTAAACAGTGTTTTATATTGTCGAAGTCCACAATAGCGGTCAAAGTTAAAACAGCTCCGTGGTTATATGTTGACCGCTGTTGGGGAACTGGTTCACGTTAGCGATACCGTAATACAATGTAAAGAAGGTGGCCAGCGCCGAATATTGCTAACGCAAGCTAAAATTAGCTTTGACAAAGTCAGCTGCAACATATCACAGGCTAGCTTGTTAGCCTAGTTGACTTTCTATTGGAAACTAACGTCAATCCTACTGTGTTGCTAGCTTGCTAGCGCTGTTGAGACTAGCTAAACGGGTAGCTATGGTAGTAAACAGAAAACACAGACTATAACCTTTGTATAATTGGGCGACAGCGGTAGCGGAGTTTTGAAAGAGATGCCACAGCTTCTCTTGATCGTTATCGGCCTCTTCTTCGTTCGGCTCCCTCTGCTCCGCTTCGGCCAAACACTGCCGCTCCCATTTTGAGAACCAATGCTCGGGTCCGTGTTCCTGAATCTCCGAGTCTCCGTCTTCCTTCTTCTCCTCCATTTACTACACCAAACCTTATGGAAATTAAATATTTAATGTGCAAAAAATAAAAATTGGCCCGCGAATTGTGTACATTTAAGTCCTTAAATTCATGGCGAGTATTAATGTTTTCACTGCTTACTCCGACAATATTCGCAACCTCCCACTAGCCGCGACGAGAGGCTAAACTATTTTCTACTTGCGGACACTGGGTTATATATACGGCTCGAGCACGCTATGGCGTACGGCCCGCCCCCTTCACGGGTGATTGGCTGGAGTTGCGCCGTACAGGACTGACTTGGAAATCCACATACAGATTTGATTGGCCCATTGAGGCACCCATCACGGAATGACACAAAGGGCTTATATGAGTCTAATGAGTGCATGTTTCTACTAAATTACACTGCGTGTTGTCAACATAACCCGTAAGCTTAGCGTTGATATCCACGCTCTATTTGTCTAACGCATTCAACACATTTTCAAATAGGCTAATGGCACAAAGACAAGGACACAACCGCCGAATATTAACAGTCGAACAGTCTATATAATTGCTGATTCTCCTTTACAATCTGCTGTACTATATTGAAACAAATATGATCCTATCACATCTATATATGGATATGAAAACAAATCAATTTTCGCCATCAGGTGGCGTTATTTTATCATAAACGTAAGGATGGTTAGTTTTAGCATAGATCTAGTTTTACCTTACGTTTTACCTTTAATATTGCGTTTTTATTTTCCGGACATTGCTCAGCATCAACAGACTATCTTGCTTGAAATGACAATCTTGCCGTAAATTGCAATAAAATGAATACCTTATTGTATTTGACGAATAATGACACAAATAGCCTACTAACTGTGTAATAAACGATAATAAGCATAATCAAGTGTGTTGTATCGTTGGGCTTCCTGTGTTACGTGTGGCGCTTCCACTTTTCTTTGACAGTGACATATGTGTGTTATTATTATCTTATTATTCCTATTGTTTGCCTATTGTTTTTGTTGTTATTGTCGTTCTATAAATTATATAGGCATGCCCTTCCACAGTTACATACAACTTTACTTTGTATTTAGCAATCCACCAATCAACCATTTCTCCATAATATGCTAAATTGAATTAAGCGATTTTGTTTTGTTAAGTCTTCTGTGATTTCTCATGTAATACGAGATGTGTATGTATACCACAGGCATCTTAGAGTGGTTTAGAGTAGTGCATTTCCCATGGTAACATAGTTGTAACAAGAAGGACACATTTACCAGATTAAATGTACTAAATTTGCCCTGTGATATTATTTATA
>OMKP01021363.1:0-11047 GCA_900302375.1 Bathygadus melanobranchus
GCGATAGATGATAGAGAGAAAATGGCTATATTTGTATTATTGTTAATCACTTCAATTTGAGGTGAACTAAAAACAAATTCATCCATTATTCCGAAAGAATTCAAGACCACACCCCAGGAAACGGAGAATCCTTATACACACTCCATCTGTTTCATGGGTCAGTATCCGTTCGCAGCCCCGTGTTTTAGAAAGGAGAGCTGGGCGCGGCCCCCTACCTGACAGACTGTCTGCGTGACTGGCGTCCCTCGGGGGCGGAGCCTAGCGTGGGCTGGTAGGAGCTGAACCCCAGGTCATCCTCCAGCAAGGGCTCTGGGAAATTAACATGATGGCATCACATATCACATATGAAGTGCTTCCGGTCTTTATTAGACTAGAGAAACAGAAGTCACACGTTACACCATGCCAATCCTCCAAATAAGCGCCCTCTCCTCAATGAGAAAATAAAACTATCATTTGTAGCTTTTTTTTGTTACCTTACACTGAATATCACTGCAGTATAATAATTATACAATGGAATTTGATTTACATAAGCAACAACAATATTAGCTATCTTACATGTAAGCTATGGCCTAGTTTTACAGACTAAATAACTAAATTCAATATCTAACTGTCGTAGATGATGACATAATTGAAAGTAGCTACTGGCACCTGAAGGCCACCGTAGTTTTCCAACATTCTTGGAAAGGGGCGGGGCATATACAACAACAGAGATGGGTATCTTCTGTCCGTGAGGAATATTACTCAATCCATCAACAGGATGACATCACCACTAGCCTCACCTTTAGCACTGGTGGGCTTGTCCCGGTCCTGCCTGCTCATTGGCTGCTGCGGCGGGTCCTTCCGCTCACCAGTTGGCGGGCGCTCCAGGAGGCGGGAGGGCGTGCCCCGCCCGAGGATCTCGTCTAGCCGGGTACGAGGCTGTGGGGGGTCACTGCTGCGGAAACACAGGGGGATGGGAGGGTACAGGGCAGGACTCCACTGGTCAATAACCATTTCAGAACCAAACTAAACAATATAGCAACTACTGGAACAGCAGCGGGAAACACTGGTGGTTGCCAGTGCTGTTTTCTGATTGGCTCAAATCTGTGCCACGTGATTTTGTGCAACCACATCAAGCCAATCAGAAATGGCTCTTGTCATAACCTGTATCACTAGAGATGGTACTGTTGGATGGCCTATTCTTGCTCATAGCAATGTCTTGCTACTGTTTTCCACAGTGAGTTCCCCAAAACTTTGCTTTAACCCCATCGTTCTGTCCTTGGAGGATAGGACAAGTACACTAACTACAAAGTGTAAAATTAACAAATTTCTCATCTCAGGGCCATAGAGCCATTTCAAACAGTGGTACTTCATGGAAATGACACATGAAGCTTCGTACCTTGTCTTCTGGGGCACAGACTCCTTCTTTTTGGGGATCTCTTTGTCGTTGTCGAATCCCAGATTGAGACGATCAAGGAGATCATCTTCATCATCATCAAAGGTGAGCTCCTCGCGTTTCTTTGCAGTCTTAGCTAAAGGAACAAACAAGCACTCTCATGTTACATAAGCAATGGAGCGCAAAGTAAACAGTGAGGTATTAGCCATAAACATAACTGTTGATGTATTACACAGTAGTGTATATATGCACAGTAATAAAGTTACATAAGCACTGACTAAAACACAACAAGAAAATACTCACTGATTTACTACAACACAATTATAAAAGCCATTACATAAACCATATACATTTTCTACCCACCTGGTTCCTTTGTCTTCAGAGCCGGGGACCCGGTAGGGGACGGTACTACTTTCTTAGCTGGAACCTTTTTAGGCTCTGACTTTGTTTCTTCTAAATCCAGTTCGTCCAGTAGGTCAGCCAGGGGGTCGTCTAGATCTACAGCCAGGAGGGGAGCTTGAGAAGGCTTGAAATGGTGTGACTCAACTGAAGGTTACACCAGTCCAACTGATATTCCACCACATACTCCAATCCAAGTCATTCATTCTATCTGGATACTTATACTCCTATTTGATTAGCTTTGGAGGCACCTGGCTACACTAAGTCAATGACTCCGGTGACACCGCTGCTAAAAACCGACACAGATGAACACATGCATCCTACAATCAAACGACATAGGCCTACAGAGGAGGCCTGTGGAGAGTCAAACAGTCACTCAGGCTGGACCTTTTACCTACCAGAGAAGTCAAACTTCCTGTATGCGTGTGTGGTGGCGGCAGAAGGGGCGGAGCTTGGCTTCTTGGTCTCCACGTTGGATCCTTCTGAGAGGAGGACAAGAGAATCAACTCGCTCGGTCATTTAGCAGAAGCTTTTATCCAAAGCAACTTACAGTGAATTCGGATATGTGTAATTGAGGAGCAGGTAGGGGGTTAGGGGGCATCTTTCTCAAGGATGCCCACAGGTTAGGATGCAGACTTTGGGGTTTGAACCCTGTACCTTTCACCTGGGAGTTAAACACCCTGCCGCCCCCCTACTCTTAACGGCCACCTCCAGGTGAACCAACAAAGCTGGTTATCTTCCCTCCCTGTTACCTGCTCCTCCTACTCCAGCAGTGCTCTCAGCTCTGGAAGGTTCCTTGGTGGACCCCAGGTTACTGACGCGTTTGGCTTGTGGCGGTGCAGAACCAGGCTTCTTCTTGGGCCCAAAGAGATCGGCGTCCATGTCGTCCATATCCTGTTACAACAGGAAGTGCATGGTTTAGCAGAGCAGTGAACACGTCCATATAAAAAGACAACTGTTAACAGGATTTGGGTAACAGCATTTTGGGTTTTCATCACATTACTCCAACATAATGAACCCTTTCACTTGGGAGTCAAACACCATAAACACTAGGCTATCATTACCCCCACATTACCTTCAGGGTTTTCAATATGTCTGTAGGGTCAGCCTCCGAAACATCGGAATCCTACAAATAAAATGGATTAAAACACAGATACACAAAAACATTAATACATTCACATTATCAAACAGGGAACACAACGATTCTAACACGCTCTCTTCCAACCCACCCACCTCAACATTACCAGCCCCCCTCTCCGATTCCTCTGCTACTTTCTGGAAGAAGTCGTCGCTCCTAGATGACCTGGAGGAAACGCATTGAATAATATCACACACCAACATTGGTAAAGGTGTGTTAAACGATATTCTGTATTTCACACGCTATGGCACTTACTTGTTGAGCGGACCTGCAAGCGACGATTTACCTCGTCCAATGTAGTCTGCTGAATGAAAGACATGATGAAATTCCCATGTTTGAGTAACTAGCGACTACTTCAATTCCACTCGCTAAGTGAATCAGAGGCATTAGGTTGTCTTACCGGTGTCGGACGATGTGTCTTCATATGACCCTGAGCAATACAAGTAAAAGGGGGTGTATGTATGACGTTATTTTCAAAGAAAGTCAAATTAGTTTTATGCATGGGGCCAATAAACGTAAAGGTGTGTGAGGTGGTTATTTGCAATCAAGGTACAGATGGTTATGTGTACAGTAGGTACAGTAGTCTACAGTGAAGCAAAGTATTCAATCAACCAGGGATGAACTTACTGCGTAATCTGCTTTTCGGCTTGGAAGCCTATGAATAATGGAAAATAAGAATTAAAATGGACATTTATAACATTTATACTAGAGAACAGCACCGTTTAAGGACATCGTCAGTCTGCGGCAACGCAGACTGACGCGGTTTTCAGCAAACACCATATTCTTTTTCAACAAGTACCCGAGTACCTCTGTGATACTTTTCAAATAGTTTTACTGCAGCATTCGAGATGCTAAATTCATAGCCAATGTGAAGCAGTGCAGATGATCTCAGTGGTGATCAACTCAGTTAACCACACAGCGCACAACTAACAGAGAAACCACATCGCAGTACTTCATTGCTCTTATGTCAATACATGCACGTCTCCGACCGTAAAAACCCACGTCTGGCCGACTCACCATGTTCCCAACGCCAGAAAGAGCTGAACACAAATCGTATTAAGCCTTTAAGGCGTCACTCGTCGCCATTGGAAACGCCGAGCCTGCTGGTAGACACGCTGTTTGGTCGTGAATGCTTCACGCCTGGAGGCTTTGCTCTCGGGTATTTTAGACGCATTATGGCTTTAAAACAAACACATAGAGAGTTTACGCCAACGTTGATCTCAACATTATTATCGCTCTAATGTTACACGGCGGCGTTACAAAAGCAGCGGAGGGTGGGAAAGGTATAACCACTTGGAAAGTAAAATATGAGCGGTGTTGTAAGCCAAGATCCCGCCTGGTTAATGAAGGGTTTAAAATTGCAGTGATTTGCCGGCCGTCGGCATCAACATATACTTCCTGTTTACGTTTACTTTGCATTCTGGGTAAAGTAGTTTCAAACCCTGGTAACTGTAGTTTGTAGTTTACTTGGCGTTCTGAGGAAAGTAGTGACGAAGCATTGCAGCAGAAAAGCACAGATAAAATAATCGAATTGTGACTGATTGTTTTGATTGTTTTTTTAAAAAGTGTTTTATGGTTCTAGTGACCACAGATTAACTATCTACTTGGAGTGGATGTCAAACCATATTGTTAGATTGTCCGCCAGGTGGCGCATCAGATTATATTTGTAGTTTCTCCAACGATTTCTGAACTGATACAGCTGTACGCATGTATTAAAACAGTTATTTACACATTTTATATACAGACTAATGATCTTACAAAAAAAACATAATTTCTGTATATTACATTTATTTTGAGGGTGAGGGGCAATCGGGGCATAATGATATATAGGCTAATCATAACATAACTTATAATAGTGTGTAGGCTATGTTGTTACAAAACCTAACAACATAGCCTACACACTATTATTCCAGTCAGCTGATCAGTCAGGCAAACTGTCATTCACTGCGCGGTTTATAACGGATTATATAGTCATTAAGTGTTTCATAATGTCAAAAAACGACCACCGTAGTACACAACCACAAAGTAGACACAGGCACAGGTCTCAATGTTTTTTTTTTAATTTAATTTGTATCGTTCAAGTAGCCTATACATATATATACATAACATACTATATTTGACAGTTCAGTTAGTAGACTGGCGGGCCCGTTAACCTGTCATATAGTGAAGCAACTGGAGTCGAGAGGGGGTCCTAGATCATCACTGTGTGCATTATGAAACTGCATGTCATGCAGGAACAGTCGAACTAATGCACCACATCTCAGATCACCACACAGAACATGTTTCGTCAGACTCGTCAGGCCCAGCCACGTTTTGATTTAGAACCAGCAAATCACACAGCTTTCCTCACCCATTACTGACCTCTGACCCCAGGGTGAATTATTGTCCACATTGACAGTTACACAATGAAGAAAGAAAGTGAAATGTTATTTACTGTAGCTAGTTTCCCCCAAAAAAAACACCATCTAGATGACATTATATTCAAACTATATCCTTCATTGAGCTTCTTGAAGAGGCCCGGTGCAGCCGTGGTGCGGGTGGAATGCCCCCGGTCCAGTTTATGAGCGTGACGTTTCGTTTGCATTATCATCCGTGAAGCAGGCGACACAGAGCCGATACTCCGGAGGAACACCCATGTCTCAGGTGACTCTGGCTGGCATCTCGCACGCACACACACACACACCTACATACCTATCATGCCCCTGGCTCATCAGATATCAATGAACAGACCGCCTCGTTTGTCCCTTGTTCGCCCATGTGTGGCCTTTTTTTTTAAACAGAGGTAAAAGAATACAGCTCTGCTTAACGTTAATTTGCCGATGTTCGTCTATCGGACAGGCCGCGGACTTCTGCGTGTGTCGGACCGCAGAAATCTGGCAGGTGGGAACGGCAGGCGTGTGCGTTTCTTCATATCTGAATTCATTACCGGTGACAAGGACCGAAAGCCATTGATTTACGCCACACGCTTCGACCGCGGGACCATTTCGCAACACCACGGCCAAGTGTCCGTAGGAAAGTGTCTAGGAATGTGTTCTTGCGGGGTTTCACACAAAACGTTCCTTCCTCCTGGAATTCAGAGCACCTCAGTTCCAGGTATAAATACAAAAAAAAACATTTGCGGTTGGTTTGTGTCTCTTGTTTTAAAGTGCCATTGTGTCATCTTAAAGAGCTACCTTGGTTCCCTAAATTTTTTGCCTTCTCGTCATCTGAAAAGCACAGACCATCTAGGAGTACACGACACACTTACATACGTGTTCCTCGTTGAAATATAAACACACTCCTAATCTCACGCACGCAAACAGTACCGACACGCTCGCTTCGGTTTTCGAGCATGTGTCGCTCTTGCGCGCATAGACTTTGGAGCGTTTGTTTGTTTGTTTGTTTGTTTGTTTGTTTGTTTGTTTGTTTGTTTGTTCTTCGCGCGGGCGCTACTTGGTGTAGCGGCCCAGGCTGCCCGTGGATCTCAGCGGCATCTTGTGGTTCTTGGAGAAGCGCCGGAGCACGAAGTCGAAGTTTGCGGTGGTGGACATGGCGTAGAACACGTTGGCTTTGTCCGGGATGAGCAGCTCTGAGTCGAGGGGGGGAAAGAAAACGTCATCGGCATGAGGAAGGAATGTCTACAGTGAAGTTCACCAAAATGTCCTCAGTTTCAGATTTCACTATCACGATGGCAATTTTTTGACGGTGATTGTCGGAAGTGATTTTGAATTAGAACTAGATTTTACAAGATGGCTTTGAATGACGATTTCGATTGATGGTTTTTAAAGATTATTTTTAGCTATGATTTTAAAAGATGACTTCCAACAATCATTTTGAACGTTGGATTGGAGTCAGTCCAAACCAGCCGAGTGGTTGCCTTGAGTGCCTCACCTCTGTCCTGGGAGATGAGTTGGGAAAGACTGAAGTCCTGGAAGCTCATGTGCTCCAGATGGTGCTTCTCCAAGGCCCGCTGGACCACCTGCGCTGTCTTGTCCTGGCTGGTCAGCTGTGAAGAGCACACACATGCCAGTCAACACCCACGTAACATGATGACATCTGGGGTGACCAATGACCAACATCTTGAGAACTCACTGGGACATTGATTTTACGTTTTTTACGTGTTTTTAAGACCTAAAAATGGATACGCGCCAAAAATGTTTGGGAACCACTGCTCTATGATCATATGTGGGCTTATTACCCCGTACTCCAATAAGAAAACATAACAGCGAACACTTTGGGGTGCATGTGTCACCGTCATATGTTATTGTTAAGCCCCAGGGGTACCCACCAGGATGCTCTTGTACAGGTTGCCATTGTGTTTTCCCAGGTCCACACTAACTCTGATGATGCAAGAGTCTGCCACCTGCTGGTTGTACAGCGGCAGCGCGGTCATGGACACCGAGCGCTTGTGTTGGGAGGCCAGAGTGGGCGCCGGCGAAGTTCCTCCTTTAAGGGGCCCGGTCACCGAGGAGGAGGAGCAGAGGTCCAGCTGGGAGCCTCGGGAGGAGGAGCAGGAGGGAGTGGGCGAGTCGGGGGAGGAGGAGGAGGAGGAGGAGGAAGGAGACGAGGAGGCCTCTGATACGTTGGTGCAAGACTTGGAGAAAGACTGGAGGGTGGGAAAGAATGAAGAGAAGGAAGAAGTTAACATCAGCTAATTCAAAGCCATTCATCAATGTTTAACACGATCCTCATTTTAGTCTTGACAAAGTAAAATAACTAGGCAAAAACAATGTAACGTTATGTGTATTTTAGATTTTATCTGTAAAAATGTGACTTTTGCCAACCAACAACAATGACAAGGGTTAATGATGAGATTTCTGTCTACAAGAAAACTGCATTGATGTTTTTCGCTGCAACTTCTTGTTGCTATTCCTTGTCGTCTTTTGAGGCACACGTGGAGCTCCATGCGTTACTAACAGAGTCAAGGACCCGCGTGGTGCAGTGGAAACGCCACTTGTGGACCACTTCAAAGGAGGGTACAAGAGTTCTCGGTTCTGGTTTGAGGAGCGTGTAAATGACGATTTCATATCACTACGGGAGGTTATGTAGAGTCCCGGGTCAGCTGGTGCATTGGGCCGGTCGTTGGATAGGGTTCATGGTCTGTCATCTGACACAAGCGATCGGTTGTTTCCGAACAATCAGCCTCAGATGAAACAGGACACAGCCGAGAGATCATTTGAGCATCAACACCATCATGTTCTGTCTTCAGTCAAACCCACACAGAACTGAAAGTGACCTCTTCAAGTGGTCTATTGAAATCTTGCTGGATAATTTACTGTAAAACCTCTATATTATCAATAGCAATAAACAATCTATGTCCCTAAATCACAGAAGTTTGTGATTCAGTGACATGCTCTGAGCAGACGGGGGACAAGCAATAACCAATAATGTGGATAACCCTAATTGGCAATCAATTCCTGAATCAATTATCAATACACGTCCCTCCCTGATCCCACCTAGGCTCGTCTAACCCCGCCCTGATATCTTGTTCTTCTTGTGAACCCTGACCCATGCGAACGTGTCACAGACAAACCAACCGACGCACACTTTACAAACCGTACCTGCAGGCGGATGGAACACGCAGAGTTTGGCGAGGACAGATCCTCCATTTCGGATCCACTGGATCCGGACGATGACACGCTGATCTGGTCAGACAGGACCTTCTTGGATATGGTGCCCGACGACCGGAAACTGGACAAAGAAAACACAAATTATATGTCACGGTATTTCATGGTCTTTCCATCCAGCCCATTGCCCTCCCAACCTTGGAAGAAGCCCATGATGGGTTCCTTGGGTCCACCCCCCCCCACTCTTCTCAGCTTTGAATGCTACCTCCACAGTGTGGGGAGCCAGTGGTGGTGGGATACCTACAAGGAGAGCTTCTTGGTCAGGCTGCGTTGGCTCATCACCCCAGAGGAAAACAGGTCCACCGGAGGTTCCAGCAGTCTGGACAGCTCATAGCTGGAACACACAAACACACACTCAATATTTATTTATTCTAGCACTATTAGTTTTTTTGCACCAATATTTGGGAGATATTGGGACTTTTAAATCTAAACTTTGGTGACTGGAGCAAGAGTTCTGGTTGGGTTCTGGCAGCAGCATGGGGGGTGTGTGTGTACCGTGTGTTGTGGATTATATAAGCAGGGACGGGGCAACACTGCTCTCTACTCTATTAGATCCACCACACCCTTGTTTGTCTAAAGTGCATTCAGAGAGCTCAGAGTTTAACAAGACCACCTCTGGTTAGGCAATCACCTATGGCCATAAAACTGTACAGGTACAGTTTATATTCTGACATTCTCAGTGTCAGGCAATATTAAAAAAAAGTACTTTCATCTTTCATTTGAATTGCTCACGCATACCGTCAGGCCACTGTATAGCCAGGTTTATTTTACTGCCTCGCTGCCCTTTTTATTTGTTTGACTTATACCCTTATTGATTTGATATACAGTATTTGTATCTTTAATTTTCCACTTGTACACAGTTCCTTTCTATCTTGAGCAGAGCAAGTGAGTGATGGAAACAATTTCACAAAGAATTGTGAATCTGAATTATTGTTATTATCATTATCACTATTCCAGTTGGAGCCAGGCAGCTCACCTCTCCAGGTCGGTCAGCAGCTTGTGACCCAGCAGCCATGCAGCGATCCTGGGGTGATGGGGCAGGGTGTACTGGGAGCAGGCCGCCTGGAACAGACGAATCTGGGACAGAATCTCAAACTCCTGGTTGTGGAGGAAGATAGAGGGAAAAGAGAAGGAGGGAAGGAGCGAAGGGAAGAGAGGGGATGAAGGAGAGCAAGGATTGAGAACTATGAGCGAGAGCTGAGGCAGCAGACAACTTTCGCAACTCTACCCATAATGCTCGGTGGTGTGCAGCACAAGAGAAACCTGTAGTTTCAACTCTGCCAATGGGCACTTGACACACTCTCCCATACCCCCCCCCAGACATTCAAAGAATTCACCGGGAGAGTGAAATATGTGTAAAGTCTGCATGTCCAAGCGTTCCAATTTCAATAAAAAGGTATTTCAACTAAGAAAAACTCAACTGAAAACGGAAAGGAAACACTTACCCGCCTTCTCTTCTCAAAGTTGATGAGTCCCGCCTGGAAAGAGAGACGACGTTGTGATTACTGGCAGAACGTCAGGGAAATGGCCGACACCCAGTAACAATATGAACAATGTTCCATTTAGGTGTGAACAATGTTCACACCTAAATGGAGCATTGTTAATATTGTACTAGATTTATAAATAGATTATAAATAGACACCTATTTCCAACATATAAATAAATTATAAATAAGTGTTTATTTATAATTTAGAATTATATCTATTACACAATGTTCAACAGACCTAGATGGGCTTCATACACAGCTATATTTAGAATTGAAAATGAACACACCCACAGTAACACAAATGAATGTTCAACAGACCTGGATGGATTTCATTCACTGCTATGTTCATATTCATATATGCGACTATAATCATATGTGAGACTATAAACAGCCAATGGGAAATTCCCCCAAGGTCACCGTATCCTCCCTGGATACCAGATACACTTCAACAGGTTTATTTTCAGCACGGGTCAGATATAAGATGTGGGCTGTAGAGCTGTACCTGGACGGTGTCTGGCAGCGCGGTGTCCAACATGGTGAGGACGGTCAGGTAGGTTCCCAGGTAGGGCACCACCCCACTGGAGGTACTCTGGAGACACAAACATTAGCGTTTAGCTTAGCCCTTAGCCTTTAGTACAGTATCGGAGGCTAGCATGGTCGTTTCAATAGCTAGCACAATTGTTTCAATAGCTAACATGGGCTAGGATATGACGTGCAGAAAGTTTAGCGAGGGTTCGTCAATTCATTGATATTTAAAGGTTTTGATGCCAAGGACCCCTAAAATGCTTCACAACCAACACAATGTACTTTATAAAGACAGGGCTGTATTTCTAAATGCTAAAATAAAAAAATAGGATATGAACATGGATAGGAGCATGCATGTTGGTCAGTCAACATTAAAAAAAAATGTCTTCTGTCAAACTGGGTTACGGGCCCCTGGAGAATGTGCCCACGGCCTCTGGCTGGTCTACTATTACACAGCTGTAATCATGAGGGGGGCATTTTAAACTTGACAGAGACCCTGGGTTGATGGAGGGCTGGGT